>JAXGGA010016242.1:0-27093 GCA_038373865.1 Uloborus plumipes | reverse complement strand
TGATTTTGGGGGGGGGGGGGGAGGAAGATTTAAATGTTCCGCATTATCAGATGGATTCAAATTGCATTCTATTTTTCTGAGAGAAGAGCGAGATTTTTGTTTCATTTTAATCGTACAACGGCTTTTAAATAATTTTTTTTCGTCTTCGTTAAGGGGGCTGGAATCGTATTTTTGCAGCTGTTATTTGGTATTTTACTTAACATATTTTCTCCTTTTTTTTTGTGAAAAGATGGGGGAGGGCTTTAATTTATTGTAATAATTATACATTTCATTTTTTTTCGCTCGAGAACGATGGATCCCATTTTCGAACTTAAATGCATATTTATTCTATGTTTTCAAGCGCAGGGGAGGGGGGTATGTTTCTACTTGTGTTGCGCATCAAATGAAAGTTTAATTTTCTTCCGGAGAGAGGGCCTTCCGTATCGTTGTATTTACATGTTTATTTCGTTTAAATTATGCTTTCTACTGGGGGTGGGGGATATTTACATTTTTTGGTTGATAATTTGCATTTCAATTATTTCTGTTGGGCAGGATAGTTTGAACTTCGTTTCAATTGTAATGCATATTTAGTTACATACTTTTTTCTTTGGAGGGCGGGTTATATTTTTTCTAATTCTATTGGTAATTTTAATTTATAATTCTGTATTCTTGAAACATGAATATTTATAAATTTCCTACATTGTAATGCGTATTTAATTCATAAAAGGCTTTTTCTGCATTTTATAGGGTGGGGGGAGGGGGCAGTCGCTGTATTTTATTTAAATTGGTAATACTTATTTTTGTTGAATTAATCTTTTTCGAGTGTGCGGAGTAGCACGAAATATATTGTATTCAAATTCTGTTTCTTCGGGATGGTCTTTTCATATTTTGAATAAACTTGCAGAGCTTTTTTTTTCTATGTCAGTGTGGTTGGGGGGGGGGGGGAGTATGAATTTTTTCTTACAGGCGTTGCGTATTTTGGTTTCGTTATTTTTTTCCTCTGGAGAGGGTATTTTTCTTGTTATAGAAGAAATGTATTTTCCCTAAATTCCAATTTCCTTTTTTGGAAGGGGGATTTAAAATTAGTTTATTGTTTCAATTTACTTGTTTTTCTTTACTGTGAACGGGTATTTCAATAAAAAAAATCTTCTGGAGGGCGGGGACTAACATTTTTCGAGAAAAATAATGCGCATTTAAGTTAAATTCCTTTTCTCCGCTGAGAGTGATTTTTCCTTTGGGGGAGGGGGATTTTTTTCTAATTGTATTTGGCATTTAATTGAATTAGCCTGGCAAGCTATCATTGGGGATTTCGCAATTTATTTTGCAATATATTTTATCATGCATCAAAAGTCTTGAAAATGTAAGGTGTAAATATCTAATGATTTAATTTATCATATCTTTATACTGTTCTCGCAAATAAAAACTTTTCTTCATAAATATTATTGTTATTATTTTAAATTAAGTGCGGAGAAAATTGCTTGCTTTTGGGTACTACATAAGCAGGGCTTAATTTGCATAGGAAGGCGAGCTAGCTGATCTTCTGCATTTCTTTTCAATTTTATGTGAATTTAAAAATTTGGCGAAATTCAGGCTATTTACGCGGAAAATAAGTTATGCCGAAAGTAGATTTTCTGCATTTTTTTTTTTTTAATTGTCTGTAACTCTTCAATTTAGTGTGAATTCTCACGTATCAGGTAGAATTAAGACAATTGCATGTGGAAATTTCAGAAAACTATTTCGCTCTTTTGTTTGGTGCAAAAACTAAGCAGTGAGAATTTTTTTTTTACTATGCACTTTTCAGCTGGGTATAGAATGATTAAATTAAAACTACGAATTAGGTTTTGAGTTGAATATCCTTGCGCTATTAGAAATTTTCTTTAAAACAAATTTTTTTTAACGTTTGAAATACAATATTGAAGTTTGGAGAATTTAACTTTTCGAGAAAACTCCATTTTGCAACACATCTTTTTTATTTCATTTTTGCCACGAGTTTTATTTATTATTTATTTTTATTTATTTATTTATTTAATTTTTTGATGAAAAAATTCCAATTGATTTGAGCTCGGGTTTAATTTTTAAAGTGAAAGCTACGCGGAACAATAAGCGACGATAAAGAACCGAAAGAGGAGAATGGAATTTTTCTTTTCTTGTCGCCAAGGTGGTAGTGTAACCGTTTGCATGCACCAAGCAACCAGGCCCGTGCTGGGTGTCGTGGGAGGGCGGTGGACAGAAGATGAAAAGGGCGCATCCATACTGAGGGGCTGTGGCAAAACCGTAAATAGAAAAAATTTCGGGAGGGTCCAGTTTGCACATTGCCCAAACACACAAACATTTGTGTGTATTATAAGTCTTTTTTCTTGCTGCCTCCCCCCCCCCACACACACATGCTGTTTCTTGTGTGTTCTTTTTCCTCGTTAATTTTTTTTTTTTTTTTTTTTTGACTGACTTTTATTGGAGTAGGGGTATTAAGAGAGAGATCAATGAATTTTTTTAAGTGGAATAGAATCTTCGTAATTTTAGGGGGGTCCGGGGTTTCTCCCCGGGGAAATTTTTGAAAAAAGGTTTAAAATTCTGCATTTTGAGGCCTTATATGGGGCAATTGGGACTTAAAAAAAGGCAAACAAAAACCTTATAAATGTTCCGCATTCTTTTGCAAAGTAAGATCAATCAAATTTTTATTTATTTTGTAGTTTAACAAACGATTGACATTAATCGACAAACAGGAAGAACGAGAGAGGAAAAGGTTAACGTATCATCACTCGCTTACATCGGTTTTCAGTATAGTTACATAATAGTTTTTGATCAATTCTCTACTCGCCGACAGACACAGCACTTAATAATATAAAATAAATAATAGTATAAAACGGACAAAATTCTTAAAAAGAAATAGTGTAGAAATTTAAAAAATAATTAACGAGAGTGTAATATTCTGGCCATTCAGTTAATTCATAGTTTGTTTTTAGCCTACTTTCCCGTTAAAAATAAAAGAAAGACGAAAAAAGTATTAAAAGTAGCTTAATGCATCGAAAAAATATCGCCAAGTCCAAAAAATATCGCCAAGTAAAAAAATATCGCAAGTCAAAAAATCGCCAGTAAAAATAAGAGGTAAAATGAATATCGAAAAATTAAAAATTTGAAAGTAGGGTATTGAGATGGGGAATTTGTGTGTCGGTCTGTCGGTCGGTCGGTCTGTCGGTCTGTCTGTCCCCCCCCTAATAACTTTTGAATGAACATTCCGATTTGGACAAACTTTTTTTTGTTGGAAAGATCTCGGCGAGTACAGCTCATTCCCATATTTGATTTTTTGATTTGAACAATTTTTGGTTCAACTTTGAGCCGTTCAAATAACCGGTCCCGCGATACTAACTTTTGAATGAACAGTCCGATTTGAACAAACTTTTTTTTGTTCGAAAGATCTTTTCAAGGATACTTCATTCCCGTATCTACATTTTTGATTTGAACAATTTTTTCGTTCAACATTGAACCGTTCAAACAAGCTCTCACCCCTAATAACTTTTGAGTGAACAATCCGATTTAAACAAACTTTTTTTTGTTCGAAAGATATCGGCAAGGATACTTCATTACCGTATTTAAATTTTCAATTTGAACATTTTTTCGTTCAACATTGAACCGTTCAAGCAACCTTTCTCCACCTAATAACTTTTAAGTGAACCGTCTGAATTGAATAAACTTTTTTTGTTCGAAAGATCTCGGAGAGACTCGTTCCCATATTTCACTTTTCAATTTGAACCATTTTTCGTTCAATGATGAACCGTTCAGAAAAACTTTTTAACATGAGCGCCTACTGGGAAATTTAAATTGAATGTTGATTCTGAAACTTAAAGGCGGATTTCCTTCAAACTAACTTTGTAAGAAAACAGTTTTGATAAAAAATGTATGTTAAGTACTTTTCTGAAAAATCTTCTGTGAGGACTCTGATTCCGACTCCGACTTGGCAAACATGGCGGAAATGCAGGCTCAGAAAAAAATGACTGACTGGGCAGACGATTTTTTGTTTATTTATTCATTTTTTTGTTTAATTTATTATTATTATTTTTATTTATTTATTTTTTTTGGCAGACGATATTTTTTTTTATTACAAAAATTGTTCATTCACGAGAGCATTTTATTCTTTACTTATATTTAACAACTGGCAACGGATTAAAAATAAAATTCGAGACATTTTATTAACGAACGAGGTTTTTTTCTTTCTTCGATAAAATGTGTTTTGATGTTCTTTGTACTTTTATTTCATTTTTTATTTTTTTTTTTTCATTTGAAAACGATTGTAAAATTTTTCTATGGAAGAACTATAGCAGTTACATTCTTTAAAAGGTGCGACAAAACTTTATTTACTCGTTTATTTACTTTTTACATGTTCTGATCATCTGATGAGAGGGGTATATTTTGCTTTTAGAACTCAGCTTTAAGTGTTATAAAGGTATGTTTGACATAATTTTCAGTTTCAGATATTCAAGAGAATATTGATTAGATGCTAGATTGCCGATGTCGATGTACGGGAAAGTAGGCTCGTTTAGTTCTTGACAGAACTTCTTGTTTTAATAAAAAATACAACTGAAGCACTTTTTGGGGAGTATGAAAAAGGTATTTAATGATTTTGAAAGAGAACAGGTAAAATTATTTAAAGTATTCCATTTGCACTTTTCAGTCTCTAACGTTTTAATAGTTGATTGGACAGTCTTAGAGCTGAATTCCGGGCAACTTGATATCGCCCCCCCCCCCATTTGTGATAGAAACTTTAAAATTCAAGGTTTACAGCTACATTAAACAAAATATTTTCAAGCATTTGAAAAAAAAACTTTTTCGAAAAATAATTTTTCGAGGATTAAGGGGCCCCAATAAAGCGGAGGGTCTGCGAATGTATCCACTTTTGTGTGTTCTTTAGATTGGAGCCATGCTTAGCTATTAAAATCCCTCGAGGGTTACAGATGCTAAAAAATGAGGACCAACAAAACACCATTTTAATTGAATAAGGGCTACCAAGAAGCAAGAAGCAATCTCAGCTTAATCGAAAGGTAGGGCCTCGGCCCGTAGTGGGGTAGAATTTTTAGTGGAGTGGTGTAAGTTTTATAGAGGATGGTATGGTGCCCGCCGAGCAAACTGTAAAGTAGCTTGCATTAATTTGGGAAAGAGAGCAGGAAATGCTAATAAAAGTCTTGTTTTCCAGTATGTTTTACAGTTAAAGATAATTTGAATTAACAAACTTTTCTTTAAAAAATTAGTAGAAAAACTTCAGTGAAAAAATAGTTACAAAATTAAAAAGAAAAACTTTTTTTTTTTTGCCATTTGAAATTTAAGAAAAGATAATTTTTTTGTTTTACATCACAAAACATTTCGGGTTTCGAGGGGCGGGGGGGGGGGGTGCCTTCAGCCCCCATCTGGATACGGCCCTGGGCTGTGACGTTGTCAAGGATGGGGCGATAAGGGTTCATACTCCCCCCCTCCTTTTATGCAGCAACATAATTATATGTGAAAACACATGGCTCTGAAATCGCGCTTTTCGACCTTTAATTTCGAAAATTTTCAGACAATTCGTCCGCCACCCCCTTATTAAACTATACAAAATAACTCATAGGGCGATTTTCTTGGATCGTGTGCCCTCAAACCTCATGCGCCCACCCCTCTCCCGCCCAGCCGGGGCTGCTGGGGTGCGGGAGATTGCTGGGAGAGCGGGAATTATGAGTTTGCCGAATAGAACTCAAATGTTGCCGAATGATAAAATACGGGATGATGCGCACATATGTATATCTGATGAAAAGGGGCATTCGGGCATTTCAAAATTGCAGAATTACATTTATGTCTTCAAATTAAATTCGCCGAGCAGTCGGACAAAATTTGTCGAATAAGGAATGTTTTCGGGTGGTTGCAGCAAACTTCCGTGACTTCTCATTGAGGCGCCCATGGAGGCGTCATCTCTTAGGAAGTAGCTGACTGGAGCGCCACTTTAGTTAACCATTTCTGCCATAAAAGCTTTCAAAACTATCTAAGTAACTAACCACTGTCCTTTTCCCCCTTTTATATTATTGAATCCAGGGGAATGGGGATGGTCTTTCAGCACATAATGAACTATGTGTTAACATCAACAGATGAAACATAGAGGCAATAGCGTACAGAGTTAGGTGCGCCCCTCTCTTGCAAGATTTGCACGTTCGTCCCCCACCCCCTTAATAAACTATAAAAAACAAATCATAGGGCTATTTTCTTGGATCGTGTGCCCTCAAACCTCATGCGCCCCCTTCCGCCCAGCCGGGACTACGGGGGTGCTATGTACGCAACTGCATTGAGGGTAACTTACTGCTTTGTGCCCCGAAGCTCCCAAGTTTTCGACCCTTTCTTTTGAGCTGACAGTACTTATCGCAGGTGTATATGCTGCTTGCATGAGCAAGCTTTTGTACCTCATTGATCAATTGCTAATGTTCATTTTTTGTGGGATATATTTACTTTTGTTAGTTGAGGTTATTTTCTTTCAAACTGGTTTTATGATAAACTAGTTATCTGCTCGATTTTTCAAAATGTTCACTTGCTGAATAAAAAAAAAGGAAAGGGGCGAATGAGGGCGCACCGGGATACGCCCCGGTGTCCCGGTGGGCCAGCACGGGCCTGCAAGCAACCCGACAACTCTCACCGCGCAACCCCATCCATTCATTGAAGATTGGGGACATCGTAGTAAGTGCAAAATGGAAAATGCAAGTTCCATCAATTTTTACTTCCTTTTACGTAGTAAAGGAAGTATTGTGATCGCGAAAAAAAAAATCACTCAAATTTGAGTCTAAATTTTGATTTTGCTCACCCCCGAATGAAAATTCCTTAGTTTTTTTGACCTGTCAGCACGTGCATATGCACCTACCAACATATAAGCAGGAAAATTGTCGTCCATTACCATACAAAATCAATATGAAATCTCACTTTTAAACTATATACTAGAGCGTAGAACCAACTTCATTTGAAATTATTTGCGCCCTGAAGCTTAAAACGATGTTTGTGATGATTAAAATATTGATCAAAAACTCTATGGTAACGAATTTGACATTTGGTAACGGATTTGACCAGTAACGGACTTGACATTTCAACCAAAATGTCTAATTATGGCTAGGTTGTCGAATTAAAAAATTGAACTACAATATGCATTTTCTTAGAGTTGTATAATAAACAATTTTTAGGGGTAAAAGTTTAGAAAAAGTAAAAATTAATACTAAAATCTTTGGTAACAGACTTGACAAAGAATAAAAATACGCACCTGGAAAAAATTTTGTGCGAAACGCCACAGCAACACAGGGTAACGGACTTGACAAGAACTTCCGGACAAAATATATTCATACATTGCTTATTAAAATAAAATTACTATTGTCAATATTGATCATGAATACCATATACTAATAGTCAATATGTAAAAATAATATGTCGCATTTACTTTTTTTGACCATTAAGTATAGGAGAAAAATAGTTGAACTTGCGAAAATTGGAAATGGACAAGCGTTTTTGCCTTAATTCTCATTTTTAAAGACTTATATAAAAATAAATAAATAAATTTCAATAATTTACTGAGTGATAGAAATTTTTTTGGGAGTATTTCTTGCAGAAAATAATTGTTTGCATTGAATTTAAAACATAAGTTATGCTTCAAAATCGTCTTTTTAACCTCCGGACAGCAAATGTAAGCAAATTTTGAACATGACCCATTTAACATATTTAATAGGTGTCATAAAATAGAAATTTCGGAAGTATTACTTTAGATGCACGTATATGAGTAAACGTATCTATCATTTAGGGTGGAAAAAAGACATCGAATATTTAACAAGGACGAAGTTATGCAGATTTTTTTCCATCATTGAAAATATTATCATTTTTTTTTCCATTTTTCATGTTAATACTCTATAAGCACCTATTGTGTCAAAAAGCAATAGAATATATCGAATATGCATTCAAATTTTTTTGATCATATAAATTTCATGAGAAATGTGTTTGGTAAACCCCCCCCCCCCGAAACAAAAGTCTGGTTACGGCCCTGCTATCGGCATATTTTATGTAACTTTTATTCATTTATATAGTGATACAAATCTATGGCAATTTCGTACTTGTCTCGTTCCGTCACACCAATAACTTGCTTCTGATATCCCAGGCATCAAAGTTAATCCCCTCATCCTCTCTGTATTGTTTCCGTTGTGGTACTGAACTTTAAGGTAAAAAAAATGCTATACTGTTGTCCCCGCTTAATCGGGTTTCGGGTAACGGATAACCGAATACCCCGCTTATACGAATAAAATATCTCGGAACCGTTGCCATAGACGTAATGTTAAAGATCCCCGCTTAATCGAATACCCCGTTTTTTCGAATAATATTTCTTGGAACCGACAGTATTCGTTTAAGCGGGGCCGACAGTGTGTTTTCTTTCTGGACTTCAGACTTTTTTCAGATTTGACTCGAAGTTTGCAAACGGGCACTCCCCACTGCGCCATAGCAAACAATAGTTCTAATTATTTACTTACCAGATAATTTTTGTTTTTCGTCACCTTTAAGAAAAGCTTTTACGACTAAGCTCCCTAATGCTCATTTTTCCACCGTAATACTCTACGTTTACTTACGTGTCACTCATACTACTGTTTCAGTTTTAGTTTCTTTAATATAAATAAAAAATACAAAAACTATTGGAAATTTACTATTAAAATTTGAAAAAAGTTGTCCGGTAGTGCAGTGCACAATTTGGTTCACACACACTCCACCTAACCACGCATTTCAAAAATATCACCTCATCAGTGAAGGTTTAAAGGAATGATTATCTTTTCATTGCACAGAACCTCCCCCTTCCCGAGAATTTAAAACGGACTTACCCCTGAAACCACCTTGAAATAGCATGCCTTCTTCTGAAAGCGAACACCTTTTTTTTTTCTTTATTTTTTAAAGCGAGGAAAAAATAAAAATCTTTTGTCACCAGGGCCTGATTAACACACGGTTCAGCGGGTCCGTGGATCTGGGCACCACAATTTTACTGGCACCACTATGGGGTAAATTTCTTTCTTTTTACCCTCTATTTGGAGACAACTGCTTTAAAAATGAATTTTCTTGTGAAAGGATCTCCAAATCTTACTAGGACTTGGACACCACTTCTGCTTGATCGAGCCCGTTTCTAACCAGGTTTAAATATACGAAAATAGCCTTTCCATACGGGAAGTATAGGCGGATTTACAGGGGTGCCAGGGGGTGCGACGCAGCCCAAAAAATTTTAATTGTTTTTTTGAAAAATATTAAAACTAAATTTATTTCATCAGGAAGCATAGTTTGGAGAATAACGTGTATTTTTTCATTACGACACATGCAATTTAATTTATTTGAAAGTGGAAACTACAATAATATATAGTCTATTGTATGATCTGTGTATATCACTGCACATTGCAAGTGCGAATATCATAGGACTACTACGTATTAAGAATAAAAAACTTTTTAGATCTGTTTGAAATAAAAAAGGTTAACAATTACATCCATTATGTAATTGGGTATTTATTTGTGTATCATTAATTTGAAACAACCAACCATGGTTAACAAAAAAAAAAAAAATGGTATTACGATATACTTCTTCAGTAAAAACTGTTCTAAGAAAAAAAAGAAAAGAAAAAGCAAGCATTTTTCACTTCAATTTGTGAAAGAGGGCCTAGAACTACCTGTTTGCCATCGGAATGCCCTCCCCCCCCCACACACACTGAGATCTCTTGTTTTGCTGCACCCCCCGAATTCACAGCCTAAATCCGCCTATGACGGGAAGTGGAAGTGAAATGCTTTCCCCCTTTTCGGAAAACAGAGCGCTAATAATACTTTTCTCGAGGGACTTCCCGCGTGGTCTGAGAGAGATAGACGGGTCATCAAAGATAACTATGAACACATGTATTTGCGGAAACGCGTGGGAAACACAAGCGTTTCCATTGTGTCCCTTCAGGCACTTGCCGAAATTCCAAGTCGTTTGCTGTCATCTTTCCTGAAGTTTTGATAAGGTTTGATCAAAAACTCTGCGTGTTATGAGCAAAAACCCTTCAAATAAAATTGCCGTTTTTTAAAAAATGTTTGATATCTTCGGAAGTAAGAGTGGTACGTTCATAAAAATTTGTACAGTAATTATACATAGTATGCTTATTAATTACTGAAATTTATAGCTCATTCCGAGCTATTTTCGAAGAGTTATGGTCAAAAAGCGGTTTTTCTTCCGAACCCTTTTTTGTCGTCCCCCAAATGCATGAGTGGTTTAATTTGAATGTGGAAATGTCCGGTGAAGTCTATATCTTGTATGACTAAAGTTAAAGAACAATTGATCGCTTATTTTGCGATGAACGGTAGATTTTTCTTATGAATCTTAAGTATTTCCATTATTTTGATAAGGGGGCAATTCCATCGTTACAGACGTAACAATCGCAGACTTTGAACACAAATAATTCTGGTTTGGGCTGATGAAAGTCTTCGATTTTTTTTTCCTGTAGTGTAACTTGATGATGTTTATGCTACATTAAATTTGCGTGCAGATTGCTTAATTACAAAAAAATACAGAAATTAAAAACTGCCTGTTACAGACGTAATTCACAAAACAGCAAAAACTCGACTATGTCATACAACTTACAATATTCCTCTGAATTATACGGAAATTTTGAACTTTTTTTTTTTAATACGTGTTCTAGAGACTTCAAGCTTTCTAAAACCATAAAGATTGTGTGGATTTTGACTGCCGAATTTGTGAAAAAAATTCATAAACTTGTTACGGACGAAACAAAGTGGTGTTACAGACGTAACATCTCTGATTTGAAAGCAGAAAACAGTATTGTAAAGCAGAAATAAACAAGGATTTTTGTGCTAAAACAATACAGTAGCATTAATTAACACATTATTTGAATATTTTAAGTTATACTGTAACAGTTTTAGAAAATTTGGGTAAGTCTGGGGGAGTTGAGAGCATATGCCGATATGTCAATATGTAACACTAAATTAATGCATCTTAAGACAGTTATTTCCAAGAAAGATTGACACAAGAAAAGTTAAGAAGGGCCTTCACACAAATTTATTTGTATTCTTAAAATTAATGCATAATGGGGCTGCTACATAAAAAAATCGGGAAAAGTAAATTCCTCCCTGGAATCAGTGATTGATCTTAGGAGAACTTAAAAATTTGAAAATGTTGGATCATATAGCAGAATACTAGTACCAAACTAAAATTTAACCTTCTTGGTGACAGTTGGTCAATTTTGATAATTTTTTTTGAATGAAAAAAATGTGTCCTTTTTCATCCGACGTTCTCGAAATTCGAACGGCATTTTCGTATTCTGTTCTAAAACAATGCATTTCGCGGGCTTTTGGCAAATTCGCGATGTTAGTCCACCGTTCTTCCAATTTTGGCGTCAGCTTTAAAACATTTTCCTGGGGCATATAAATAATTTTAACTTTTTCTGCAATGGAGTTTGCACACTGAAAAAAGGAAAGAGCGTCGTTGACCATACGTGCTTGACCATACCCGTCGTGCTTGACCATACCCCCAACTCCATCCACAGCTCCTTTTCCATGTGACGTAGCAAAAAAATGCCAGTTGAGGCATAAATTATAATCAGTTATACCATATGTGTATTTTATTAATCTTAAGAAATAAATTTCAATTACATGCCGACATAATTAAATATTTCAAAATCAGAATACCAGAAACTTTAGTACTCGTACCATATTATGCTATAGACATGTATTGCTCATCCTGTGCTTTTTACCTATTTAATTGGAAATTTATTTTTGCTACGGACGTAACATAGAGCCATTTTTTATGTCCGAAATGTTACGTCTGTAACAGCATTAATTTAAAAACTAAAGCAGTTGCAATATTTTTAACTATGGTGGGCAATTACTCTAAGAATTTGCCAAAAGGACCATTAAGGGTTTTTTTTAATTTTGATTTTTTAGGACGTAATGACAACTTTTGCTTCTTTTTTGTTACAGACGTAACATCAAACTTCTTTTTTTCAAACTTCAATTACACCATTTAGATCAATTCAAAAGAAACTAATGAATGCATATTATTATAGTACCGTCTTAGTAGTTAAAATTGTGCTACAAGTAGTTATTTTTGTTTTTATTTTTCGATGAGAAATATGCATTTGAAAATGTGTTCTTTTTTCTGATTTTTACAAGTTCGTGAATATCGTACTTCCAACTAAGAAAACAAGTATTATTCTAACTCTCACTAAAAAACCAATGCAGGATTCTTAAAATATACATCTTAAGCTTTAAAATGATGTATAACATAGCAACATAACTTCAATATGAATTTTGGACCAATTGGTTTCACTTTTCATGGAATGGCCCAAGGGCGATTCTCTGTAAACTCGTCATTTTTTACACGAAATATGTCCGGGCACGGTTTTTTGAAATATTCGTATAATTATAAAACGATTTCTCAGAAAATGAATCTATTACTTTGGTTTGAAACAGGGCCAATTGAAGTTTGTGTTTTTCTGATTCACCATGATAGGGGGTAAGTCCCCCACCTAGTATATGGGACTGTGCCAGGTGACTGTGTTTTTGCTCTTTGTTGCGTAATATCTGCAAAACTATTGGAACATAATTAGTTACGAGACCACTTATAAATTTAGGCACAAATCGTGGACATAATAACTAATATGTTTTATAATTAAATTAATTGACATTAATAAAATCACTTCCCAGAGGACTGTTTTCGCAACGACCTTGATGCATACTTTTATCATAAATGTGGCTCTCAAACAAGCAAAGTAGCGTTTCAACGCCGTTCTCGGCGATTTCGGCAATTTCACACTGATTACTTTTAACTTCATGCCAAAAAGAATTTGCAAAAGTTATAAATTTTTCGTATTAAAGCTTTAAATTTGTTACAGGGGACTGTTTGAAACAACTCCGGACAGAATTTACATGACAATTTTAAGTTTTAGAAAAGTAATTATACCTTATTTCATAAGAAAAATATAGCTTCATTATTCTATTTTTTGATACTATTAGCCAAATTTATGTAGTGTTAGTAGGTTTTTTGAAATACTATCGTTAACAGTTAGACTGGGATTGGGACAGCCAGGGGACTGTGTTTTTGGCGCTTAGCTAATTTATAGAAAAAAAAATTGAATTGTTATCACTCCAAATACAATTGGGCCACAAAGTAATAATGCTTTACTTGTATTAAGAGCGATAATTACTTTATTACACTTTATTATTTTTAAAATACTCAGTCCGGACAGCCAATTACCAGTTTACAGAAAATCGCCCATAACTACATGTATCTACTTACATTTAAATCTGCATGATAGAAAATTATAAAGCGGAATACAAAACAATTATGTCTGTAAAATTCATTAAAAGCCGTTAGACGTATTTTTTGCTTTTACATATAAATTAATGTTGAATAAACATAATGGAGTCAATTAAGATCAATTTTGGTAAAATAGAAAAAAAAATATAGGTTTAAAAAAATGAAAGCACTTAATGGCAGCGTCTATTTGAAGTTTTCTGAGAGAGAAACATTCTCATTTCATCCTCAGTTATAATTCAAACATCACCTACATCAAACCAATAAAAAGTGTAGCTATTTCTATACTTTCTATCAAATTTTGCAGTATTTTTTTCATTTGTATCGTATTTTAAAATTAGACCTTAATAATACTTTATGGTTTTCTTTGATGTAAGTATCACAAATACATAGTTACCAGCTTTTGCAGTTTTTGTAGCTGAACCATCAATTTCTGCTATAGGTGTCCATAATTATCTTTTATTTCATCGTAAAATTTGTTTCATCAAAACTGCTTTACATTTTGAAACCATCATTGTTATGAGGGGGCCCACTTACCCTAATAGTGAAAAACCACGGGGTAAGTGGGACCCCTCCCCTTAAACACTTATAAATAATACTTTGCTTAAAAATTCTTATTGCGATGTGTACTTTAGGTTAAACTCTACAAGAAAACTTGATGAACGTATAGAGAAAATAAATAATAAAGTCACTTAACTAATTAATCTCATATAATTTCACCGAAATGGTATGATAATGCTGTATGTGTATTGCTTTGAAACATTGATAAAAATAAGAGGGCATTCAAACAGAAAAATCACCTTTTTCTATCAAGAAATTAATGACTGAACCGTGACACACATTATGTACCTTTAAATTCTAAACTTGTGAGTTTATGTATTCTTTTGCACTGACCTCTGACTGCAATATTACTCATAACGAAACCGAAGTGGTTTTATTCAAATATGTTTTATGTGTGTGTGTTTGTTTGTTTTTTAGTTTTTACTTATTCTGAAGAAGTAAATTGTAAACAAGTTAATGATGTAGTTAAATTATTTTCATCTCTTCGGGACAGGAACGGGCCCCCTTACCCCCCCCCTCCCCCAAATCCGCTACTATTAACAATAATGATATAAAAAATATCCAGCAATTCTCATTATTCAATAATGAAAGATATAAATATCTTTTTTATACACTGCGATGCAAAAGTTTAGACAAAATGCAAATATATGATTAAAAAGAAAACTACTCGGAGAAATGCTTTCAACTTTCTACTGCAGATAGACAATATGGTCCCAAATACGTGCCTGGAGTTTTGAAAAATGTAACCGAAAGGAAAATCGGAAATTGCAAACGACATTTTTTTTTTCATTGCTGCAAAAGTTTAGACAAAAGTCAGATTTTATGCAAATATCCCTTGAAATGTGACTGGTGGAGGTAAGGCGTGACTTTTTTCTTCAACTACACTAGGTGGCCAAAAGTATCCGGACACTTTCAAAAATTCACATTTTTACATATAGCTCGAGAAATAAGTGATCAATTGTTCTTTAATTTTAGTCATACAAAATATAGGCTTCACCGAACATTTCCAAGTTGAAATTAAATTACCCTTGCATTTGGGGGACGACAATAAGGGGGTTGAAAGAAAAACCGCTTTTTGACCATAACTCTTCGAAAATAGCTCGGAATAAGCTATCAATTTCAGTAATTTATTAGCATACTATGTATAATTACTGTACAAATTTTTATGAACGTACCACTCTTACTTCTGAAGATATGAAACATTTTTGAAAAAACGGTAATTTTATTTGAAGGGTTTTTGCTCATAACACACAGAGTTTTTGATCAAACCTTATCACAACTTCAGGAAAGATGACAAAATACAAGAGAAATAACATACTAAAGCGGTAAATAAAAATATTAAAAATTCGATGAGATATGAACGTTAAAAGGAAATAATTTTTCACGGCGCATGCGCGAGCGACAGAAATTTATAACTACAAAAATATTGTAGCCTGATTTATACTGCATCTTATAAAAAAAGTTTCATTTGAATATCATGAAAAATGAAAAAGATATCAGCGATCTAGTGAGCTGTATTTCATTCATTTCGCAGACAATACATAAATAGTGAGGGTCTGTCCACAAAGAGCTATTTTTAAATTAAAGGTTATTGCGTCGTCTTTCAAAACCAACGTTTCAGAGGGTGTCTGGATACTTTTGGAAACGTACGTATAAGGTCTTTTTGGCCGAACAGACGAATTGTGACTTCTATGCCGAATATAAATTTTCAAACTGTATACAATTTAACATTGCAAAAAAATGATCGATTGTCACCACACTATTTGTGGACAACCCCTCACTATTTATGTATTGTCTGCGAAATGAATGAAATACAGCTCACTAGATCGCTGATATCTTTTTCATTTTTCATGATATTCAACTGAAACTTTTTTTATAAGATGCAGTATAAATCAGGCTACAATATTTTTGTAGTTATAAATTTCTGTCGTTCGCGCATGCGCCGTGAAAAATTATTTCCTTTTAACGTTCATATCTCATCGAATTTTTAATATTTTTATTTACCGCTTTAGTATGTTATTTCTCTTGTATTTTGTCATCTTTCCTGAAGTTGTGATAAGGTTTGATCAAAAACTCTGCGTGTTATGAGCAAAAACCCTTCAAATAAAATTGCCGTTTTTTCAAAAATGTTTCATATCTTCAGAAGTAAGAGTGGTACGTTCATAAAAATTTGTACAGTAATTATACATAGTATGCTAATTAATTACTGAAATTGATAGCTTATTCCGAGCTATTTTCGAAGAGTTATGGTCAAAAAGCGGTTTTTCTTTCAACCCCCTTATTGTCGTCCCCCAAATGCAAGGGTAATTTAATTTCAACTTGGAAATGTTCGGTGAAGTCTATATTTTGTATGACTAAAGTTAAAGAACAATTGATCACTTATTTCTCGAGCTATATGTAAGAATGTAAATTTTTGAAAGTGTCCGGATACTTTTGGCCACCTAGTGTATAAAGTGCGGAAAGCGCTCCTTGAATAATCATAATCTTAAAATATCTGTAGTTCTCGTGTAAAGAACATGAAAAAGTTTGAAAACCGAAATTGAGAGTGAACGCACTTTGTTAATTTTTAGTCTTTTAAATCGGTCCTAGTATGGTAGTACATTGTTTTTTACTTCGTGGAGAGCAAATTTAGACATACGTATTGATCAAAAATGCCAAGAAAAACTATATTTCTTAAGGATGAAGGAATTGAAAAAACGGCTCGAACTGACAATTCGCCCCTTAATCCTACAAAACTTCAACTTGGGTCAAAAACAGCATGTGACAGCATAAGTAGATGAACAACTCAATTAGGATGCATAAAAAAAAAAAAATTGTGTGTGAGTCTTTTCAGACACAGTGTCCCAAAGAAGCCACAACGCAATGTACTAACCACTATACGATCACGGCCACTGTCCCAAAGAAGCCAGATTTTAATAGTCAAAGCATCATAGCATATGCTCATCGGATCTTTTCTGAAGTCACGCTAATAAAATTAACATCCATCTAGATCCAAATATAGCGATCCAAATTTTAATAATTTTCATCAGAGAAAGTAACATTCATTTTTTAGTCACGATGATACATGTGCTGCTTTTCCCATTAAAATTTGGCTTATTTGTGAAGATATTCCCAAAAAGGTTCAAGCACAATTCTTTGTTTTTTTATGAATCCCGATTCAGTTGTTTATCTACTTATGCTGTAACGTGCTGTTTTTGACCCAAGTTGAAGTTTTGCAGGATTAAGTAAGGGGCGAATTGTCAGTCGAGCCGTTTTTGCAATTCCTTCATCATTAAGAAATATAGTTTTTGTTGGCATTTTTGATCAATACGTATGTCTAAATTTGCTCTCCACGAAGTAAAAAATAATGTACTACCATACTAGGACCGATTTAAAAGATTAAAAATTAACAAAGTGCGTAAAAATTAACAAAGTGCACTTTCAAATTTCGGTTTTCAAACTTTTTCATCTTCTTTACACGAGAACTAGTGATTTAAAGATTTTGATTATTCATTGAGCGCTCTCTGCATTCTATAGAAGAAGAAAAAAGTCACGCCTTACCTCCACCAATCACATTTCAAGGGATATTTGCATAAAATCTGACTTTTGTCTACACTTTTGCAGCAATGAATAAAAATGTCTTTTGCAATTTCCGATTTTCCTTTCGGTTATATTTTTCAAAACTCCAGACATGTATTTGGGACCATATTGTCTACCTGCAATAGAAATTTGAAAGCATTTTGCCGGGTAGTTTTCTTTTTATTGATATACTTGCATTTTGTCTAAACTTTTGCATCACAGTGTAGCTGTACAATAGGGTAGGATATCCGTAATTTTAGGGGGACCGGGAATTTCGCCCCCGAGTAAATTTTTGAAAAAACGTTTTAAAATTCTGCATTTTGAGGCCTTATGTAGGGCAATTGGGACTTCAAAAACATGTTGGAAAAGCAGGCAAACAACAATCTCATAATTTTTCTGCATTTTTTTGCAAATTAAGATTAATCAAAGCATACAGAAATGTTTAGTTTAACAAATGATTAACAGAGCGACAGAGAGCAAGGACAAGGGGGGGGGGGGGAGAAAAGATTAACACATTATCACTTGCTTACATAGTTACATAGTAGTTTTTGATCAGTTCCCCAACTCGCCGACAGACACAGCACTTAGTAACATAAAATAAACAATAGTACAAAACACAATACATTTTTTAAAAAGAAATAGTGTAGAGATTTAAAAAAATAATAATTAGCGAGAGAGTAACATTCTGGCCATTTAGTTAATTCATAGTTTAATTATTTGATAAGAAATAGGATTGAAGGGTTTCAAAAAGGTATTAAATGATTTTCAAAGAATCTAATATTTTTAAACGAGCAATTCTTGTATATTTATTTATTTATTTATTTTTTTTTTTTTTTCGGATCTCGAAAACGGCTCTAACGATTTCGATAAAAATTTGTATTTAGATAGAGTTTTGGTTTCTGAATTCATCTACGTCGGCGTTTTTTCTGTAAAAACGCGAGTTTTCACAAGAAACCCCGTTTTTTTTTTGTGACTTCATTGAAAGTTTGAGAAGCTTTTATTGCGCCATTTTCTTTATGATTACTTTGATTGTTACTGTTTCCGTGGCGACCACGTTTTGTTATAACAATTGGATTTCACATTTAATCACATCAGCGCGAGTTCAAATTATGGTATTTGGCAACGTTAAATTGTTATTGTTTTTGAAACGTTAAAGCAAGGCTTCACTAGATAACAAGCTGTTGGGATAAAAGCAGTGGTAATAGTCCACCGACATCTATTGAATTTTATGGTAACTTACAGTATATAAAAATCAGATTACTTTACTTTTCAAGTGCGATTTCAAAATGGACCTTATTCACGGTTTGGCAACGGGCTTCGTTTGCGGGTATTTACATCCAGTTTCCACAATCCTGATTGGTTCCAAATCTTAAATTTCGTCTGCTAGGCTCGGTCAATACCCGCAATGACGTCACATGAATAAGGTCCATTGAGTATAAAAGTGTTATAGTTAGTTTTAAAATACTTTTTTTCCTCCTCAAGAGTGTTTAGTAAGATATTTCAGGTAAAAAATCAATAAATATGAAACTCATTCTTAAAATATTAAGTTTCGAAACAAAATTACATCTAATATCTTTAGACGAGCAATTCTTGTATATTGTAACGAGTCCGTAGCACCTTCAACTTTCTTCAAATGAGCAGTCCAATCTTGAGGAAGTAACTATAAATTTATTTACAAGTATATACACTATTTACAATAAAGCGGGAAACAATTGCTAAACATCCAGCAATTAGGTAGCAAAACAGTACACTGTACTCTCAACAGTAACTCAGCACCACGTATCCAACGTGAACAGTAATTAAGCAATTACAAAAGCAAAACAGCATTCGCCCAAAGCGAATAAAAACGAGCACTCTCAGAAATCAAAATCTGAAAAGAACTAACTGACTTGTGTTCAAGGCCAGCTATTTATACACGGAAAGAAATGTCCACAATATTCGAGAAAAACCTGGAATATTTTGTTTCATTCCTAACATTACGTAATCCATTCACAAATTCTAGCGATAAGAAAAAAAAACCACGCGAAAATGTCTTCACGCTTATTAAAGTTAGGGCAAGTGTAAAAACTACAAAGTGTTACAGGGCCGGTATACTAGTGATAAAGGTGATATCTTCAGATACTTTTGCAACATGACGTCAGATAAAACCAAAACTAATGAAAATGATGCAAGGCAGGAAAAACAACAACTATTTACAAGATTTGTAACATTGCCCCCTTCCCAAGGACTGCACGTCCCGGGCAGTACAATCCCCAGAAAGGAAGCAAGGGAAAACTTACAGATACACACATTACATGATGACCAAGGTAGTTCACCTCCCGACGGAACAAATTACATTTGTTGGGGCTTAACTTCAGGTTGGCTTCCTTAAGCTTTTGCAGCACCTTCCTAAGATTAGCCAAATGTTCCTCAAAACTGCGTCCTATGATGATGATGTCGTCCAAGTAGACAAGACAGGATTCATAAGAGAGTCCTCGCAGCACTGATTCCATAAGACGC
This sequence comes from Uloborus plumipes, assembly GCA_038373865.1. Classification (NCBI taxonomy): domain Eukaryota; kingdom Metazoa; phylum Arthropoda; class Arachnida; order Araneae; family Uloboridae; genus Uloborus; species Uloborus plumipes. The sequence goes on along the minus strand of JAXGGA010016242.1, from coordinate 7,184 downwards.
TCGAACGTGGCTGGTGCATTGCAGAGGCCGAAGGGCATCACTTTAAACTGCCACAAGCCTTGTCCGGTTGTAAACGCCGTCTTCTCTCGGTCGTCGGGGTGTATCTCCACCTGCCAGTAGCCGCTCTTCAAATCCAGGGTCGAAAACCACTTGTGTCCCGGAAAGGGTGTCCAGAGTGTCATCGATCCGTGGAAGAGGGTAACTGTCCTTCTTGGTGATGTCATTCAGGCGTCGGTAGTCAACACAAAATCTGGTGGAGCCGTCTTTCTTTCGGACCAAGACGATAGGGGATGCCCAAGGACTGGATGAGGGTTCGATGACGTCATTCTCCTGCATCTCTTTCAAGAGGATCTCAACCTCTTCCTTCTTGGCGAACGGCAGTCGTCTTGGATGCTGCTTGATAGGGGGATGATCTCCAGTGTCGATCCTATGCTGCGTTAAATTCGTGCGACCAATATCCTCGGATGTAGATGAAAACACCTGCTTGAAGTTGTCCACCAATTTTTCCGCAGCGTATCTTTGATCCTTCGACAATGGTGCACTTCCAATTAATTTGGAAGTCAAGGATTCGGAAGACACAGTCTCGGAGGAATCAATTCTTCTGATGATGCAGTTTACGGGAGTACAAGTTGCCAACACTTCTCCTTTCTTGATATTCCTCGGTCTTTCACTTACATTGGCGACTCTCACAGGAACTGCATTCCTTGAAAGGTCCACAAGCGTAGATGCCACTAGTACTCCTCTTGGGCTATTACTCTGGTTAGGATATTCAATTAGGCCGAATTTAAAGCTGTTGTTTTCCTTGATGGAGCCAGGTATTAGTATTTCTGATCTAGGGGGAATCAATAAATCTGTTTGGGCTATTATTTGATGAGCGGATTTTAAGTTATTTTCAGCATTGAAAATTGCTATGTCTTCTCTCATCGAGTGCAGCTCATTATTTCTAAAGTCAATAGAAAAATCAAATTTTCTCAAAAAGTCCAGTCCGAGAATGAAGGGATCTGTAATGTCAGCGACGAATGCCGTGTGATGGTAAGTGGCGCTTCCGAACATTATTTCTAAGTTCACTTTCCCTTCAATCTCGATTTTGTCACCTGTCACAGTTTGAAGAGTAACGCAGGGCGGCGTCCATAAGATCTTGAGTCCAAATTGACGAGCCACATCAGTCTTAATAATGGTAACGTTGGCTCTTGTGTCCACAATCATTTCGCAGGGAAACCCATTCACATATGCGTAAATGAAGAGTCCGTTGCAGCCGCCACTTCTTGAGGAAATCTGGAAGACTTTGGGATGGGGCTCATTCCAATTTGGCGACCTCCGCCCCGCGAGATTGCCATAGCTTAGTTTTCCTGAGCTGGAGAGGAAGAGGTACCCTTCCCTCTTGTTTCTTGGCGGGCTTCGCAGTTCCTTCGTACGTGGCCCTCACCGCCACATTTCCAGCACTTCAGTGGTTGTTTACTTTGGTCCTTGTGAGCCGTAATCTTCTTTAGGGTCCCCGAGAGCTCTTGGATTTGTCGCTTAATTTCCAAGAGACAAGTTGAGTTCGAATCCGGAGCACGCACTTCCACGCCCCTGATTGAATGGCGATCCTTGCGGGACGTTTGCTGTGCAGCCTCGAACTTCATTGCGTAGACCAGACCGGATTTAAGATCTTTAATGTCCGCCATCCGGAGAGCCGTCTGAATTTCTGGATTTCGCACTCCATCTATGAAGTAGTTCAGGGCCAGGCTATCGCGAACACCCGAAGGACAGTCCGAGAAGGCGAGATGGGAAAGCCTCTCAACGTCTGCTGCAAAAACTTGTAGAGTCTCTCCAGCCCTCTGGAGTCTGGATTTCAGCTGGAGTTGGCTGAATTCTTTTTGGCATGCTTCGCCAAAGCGAAGCTCCAAGGCCGATGATAAGGCATCGAAGTTGCGGTGCTTGTCCTCTGGGAAGGTCTGTAGTATGTCGGCTGCATCCCCTCTCAGCGAGGCTGCAAGGTGACAGGCTTTCGTGGAAGAGTCCCAGGAGTTTGCTTCTGCAACGATGAGGAACTGCTTCTTGTAAATATTCCACGAGGTCTTCCCGTCAAACGTGGCCAGTTTGATGGATGGACGAGAAGTTCCAGCTGCAGCTACACAGTCACTTGAGTTGTTGCAGGATGCTGATAACTTTGATTCAAGTTCTTTAATTTTCTTTTCCACATGGTTTTCTACTGTGGTGATTCGATTCTCAACGCTATCTGAGTTGTTGCAGGATCCTGATAACTTTGATTCAAGTTCTTTAATTTTCTTTTCCACATGGTTTTCTACTGTGGTGATTCGATCTTCTAGAGCCTACACTTTATTTTCCATGTTGGTAAATTTAGTTTCCACCAAACTTTTCATTGACGTTAAATCGCTTTTAATTTCTTCAGCTAGATCATTTTTCAATTGTTCTTGATTAGTTGCCAGATCAATTTTTAATTGTTCTTGATTCGCAGCCATGTCATTTTTTAATTGTTCTTGATTCGCAGCCATGTCATTTTTTAATTGTTCTTGATTCGCAGCCATGTCATTTTTTAATTGTTCTTGATTAGTAGCCAGTTCATTTTTTAATTGTTCTTGATTAGCAGTCATGTCACTTTTAACAGCGTTGATCGCATCAAGGAGTTTTTGCAGTTGTTCCTCCATTGCTCGAGTAATCACCATAAAATTCCGAAGTCAAAAAGTCCTTAGGAAGAAAAGTCCGAATTCACAGGTAATTCCAAGAAAGTCCTTGAAGATGCCCCACGTTGGGCGCCAAAATTGTAACGAGTCCGTAGCACCTTCAACTTTCTTCAAATGAGCAGTCCAATCTTGAGGAAGTAACTATAAATTTATTTACAAGTATATACACTATTTACAATAAAGCGGGAAACAATTGCTAAACATCCAGCAATTAGGTAGCAAAACAGTACACTGTACTCTCAACAGTAACTCAGCACCACGTATCCAACGTGAACAGTAATTAAGCAATTACAAAAGCAAAACAGCATTCGCCCAAAGCGAATAAAAACGAGCACTCTCAGAAATCAAAATCTGAAAAGAACTAACTGACTTGTGTTCAAGGCCAGCTATTTATACACGGAAAGAAATGTCCACAATATTCGAGAAAAACCTGGAATATTTTGTTTCATTTCTAACATTACGTAATCCATTCACAAATTCTAGCGATAAGAAAAAAAACCACGCGAAAATGTCTTCACGCTTATTAAAGTTAGGGCAAGTGTAAAAACTACAAAGTGTTACAGGGCCGGTATACTAGTGATAAAGGTGATATCTTCAGATACTTTTGCAACATGACGTCAGATAAAACCAAAACTAATGAAAATGATGCAAGGCAGGAAAAACAACAACTATTTACAAGATTTGTAACAATATATATATTTCGGATCTCGAAAACGGCTCAAACGATTTTGATAAAATTTTGTATTTAGATAAAGTTTTGGATTTTGTAGTCCGATCGGTAAGTCGTCGGACTCGTAACCGCAGGGTACCGAGCCGATCATATAGAGGAAGCCCAGCTGATCAAAGATCCACAGTCTTCATTAATGGTGGCTGGGGGACGTTAAAAATGTTCGTGGTCATAAAATCCTTTAAGTGAAACGATATCTCAGGGGAATGCTGGGCCAAGGGTCTCCTCGGCCCTTGGGTCTGTTCAAAAATGAACAGAGCGCTCTTCAAGACCCCATCCGGGTTAAACCACGAGTTGTGGTATGTGCGGGGGGAACCTTGGAGTGTCAAGTGAAGTGAAAGTCAAAACCAACTGGACTAAATGCGAACAGTGACTCTGCAAATATTCTCATCAACTCCTCCCGCGCCTTCGGCGCCAAATGAAATGAAATTGGGTGTGATTTTACGGTGGGCATGGATTAACCCTTTGACGCAGAATTTTTATCAACGTATTTTTCATACTTTGTTCATTACTCTGCATTAATTTACGGTAAAATAAGAGTAAAATATTATATTTAGCATTTTAATAATTTTCTGGTTATGTAATACAGCACAGAACAGTGGTGTCCCTTTCTGCGTAAAAGGTAAAATATTCATGGGAAATCGGTGTTTCGTTCAGTGGGACACCGGTGTCCCATTTTTGCTTCAAAATGTTAAATAAGGTTTTGTTTTTTAAAACAAATTACGGCTGTTTTAAATGCGTAATTGCAACCAAAGGCTTAAAAATGCTTTTCAAGTTTATTTAAATAAGTACTTCGCATTTTAGAAAAAGACACGAGTTTACAAACCGCTTTTTTTTTTTTTTTAAACCGAGTGGGCTCGGTCCCCAGGTACTATTTCTTTAATCAAGGAGCTGAGTTTTGCGCAACTTGATGCCCCCCCCCCCCCATTTGTGTTAGAAACTTTAAAATTCAAGGTTTACTGCTACATTTAACGAAGTTTTCAAGGTTTTTAAGCATTTGTAAATGGATTTTTTTAAAAGTAACTTTTGTCTAACATTGGTGAGCGTCCAACAAAGCAGAGGGTCTGTGAACGTATCCGTTTTTGTGTGGTCTTGTTGATTGAAGACATGTTTAGCTATTAAAATCCCTCGAGGGTTACAAATGCTTATAAATGGGGACCAACAAAGTACTTTCTTAATTGAATCAGGGCGGTGAGAAGCAATCTCAGCCTAGTCGGAAACTAGGGGCCCGGCGATTAGGGGGTAAAAATCTGAGTGGTGCAAGTTTTATGGGGGAGCGGGGGGACGCCGATCAAACTGACAAGTAGCTTGCCTTGAGTCTGAATTGATTTGGGAAAGAGAGCACGAAGTGCTAATGAGAGTCTTGTTTTCAAGAATGATTTGCAGTTAATGAGAATTTGAATTGCCATTTTTTTTGTACTTCATCAAATTTTCACTCGTTTAATAGTTGAAAGGAAAAGAACCTTTTTTTTTTTTTTGCCATTTGAAATTTAAAAAAAAAAAAGAAAACTTTTTTTTTCTGTTTTACATTATAAAACATTTCGGGTTTCGGGGGGGGGGGGCGTCGGGACACCCTCTGGATACGGCCTTGTGACCTTGGTGTCCAAAAATCGTGATATATTATCCGTAGGCCGTATGTCCTTCGGATATTTTGAACGTGGATCTTCTGTCCATGAACCTTTTGGTTTTGGACCTTCTGTCCGCCGGGCACATCAGCTAGTAGCGTAAAATAAATTTAATGCACACACGATCCTCCCAATCACTGGCATCGACAGCAAAAAAATTTCAGGAGAGGAGGATTTGATTACCTTAATCATTTTATACGGTTAAAAGAGGTAAATTCCGGCAGGGGACAGAGGACCACAATTCTCCTATTTTTAAATACGCCCCAGTCCAAAATCATGTAATATTAGCACCGAACAATCTTCAAACAATTTCCTGAAAGCTATTTCTTGTTGTAACAGACTCCATTTAAGTTAAATAACATTCCCAATACAGTTAGAAAATTCTTCTATAACGAGAACTTGTTTTATGAGCGATTTTAGAGTTTTTAGATAAAGTGAATGTGCTTCATTTAACTCCGAACCCACACTGAGCTGTATCTAGTGATCCCTTTGACTTAGAAAGCTATTTCTTGTTGTAACAGGCTCCATTTCAGTTAAATAACATTCCCAATACAGTTAGAAAATTCTCCTATAACGAGAACTTGTTTTATGAGCGATTTTAGAGTTTTTAGATAAAGTGAATGTGCTTCATTTAACTCCGAACCCACACTGAGCTGTATCTAGTGATCCCTTTGACTTAGAAAGCTATTTCTTGTTGTAACAGGCTCCATTTCAGTTAAATAACATTCCCAATACAGTTAGAAAATTCTCCTATAACGAGAACTTGTTTTATGAGCGATTTTAGAGTTTTTAGATAAAGTGAATGTGCTTCATTTAACTCCCAACCCACACTGAGCTGTATCTAGTGATCCCTTTGACTTAGAAAGCTATTTCTTGTTGTAACAGGCTCCATTTAAGTTAAATAACATTCCCAATACAGTTAGAAAATTCTCCTATAACGAGAACTTGTTTTATGAGCGATTTTAGAGTTTTTAGATAAAGTGAATGTGCTTCATTTATCTCCCAACGCACACTGAGCTGTATCTAGTGATCCCTTTGACTTAGAAAGCTATTTCTTGTTGTAACAGGCTCCATTTAAGTCAAATAACATTCCCAATACAGTTAGAAAATTCTCCTATAACGAGAACTTGGTTTATGAGCGATTTTAGTGTTTTTAGATAAAGTGAATGTGCTTCATTCATCTCCCAACGCACACTGAGCTGTATCTAGTGATCCCTTTGACATAGAAAGCTATTTCTTGTTGTAAAAGGCTCCATTTAAGTCAAATAACATTCCCAATACAGTTAGAAAATTCTCCTATAACGAGAACTTGTTTTATGAGCGATTTTAGAGTTTTTAGATAAAGTGAATGTGCTTCATTTAACTCCCAACCGACACTGAGCTGTATCTAGTGATCCCTTTGACTTAGAAAGCTATTTCTTGTTGTAACAGGCTCCATTTAAGTCAAATAACATTCCCAATACAGTTAGAAAATTCTCCTATAACGAGAACTTGGTTTATGAGCGATTTTAGTGTTTTTAGATAAAGTGAATGTGCTTCATTCATCTCCCAACACACACTGAGCTGTATCTAGTGATCCCTTTGACTTAGAAAGCTATTTCTTGTTGTAACAGGCTCCATTTAAGTTAAATAACATTCCCAATACAGTTAGAAAATTCTCCTATAACGAGAACTTGTTTTATGAGCGATTTTAGAGTTTTTAGATAAAGTGAATGTGCTTCATTTATTTCCCAACCGACACTGAGCTGTATCTAGTGATCCCTTTGACTTAGAAAGCTATTTCTTGTTGTAAAAGACTCCATTTAAGTCAAATAACATTCCCAATACAGTTAGAAAATTCTCCTATAACGAGAACTTGTTTTATGAGCGATTTTAGAGTTTTTAGATAAAGTGAATGTGCTTCATTTATCTCCCAACGCACACTGAGCTGTATCTAGTGATCCCTTTGACTTAGAAAGCTATTTCTTGTTGTAACAGGCTCCATTTAAGTCAAATAACATTCCCAATACAGTTAGAAAATTCTCCTATAACGAGAACTTGTTTTATGAGCGATTTTAGAGTTTTTAGATAAAGTGAATGTGCTTCATTTAACTCCCAACCGACACTGAGCTGTATCTAGTGATCCCTTTGACTTAGAAAGCTATT
>JAXGGA010016241.1:0-27093 GCA_038373865.1 Uloborus plumipes | reverse complement strand
TTCATTTTTGCCACGCCTTCAGCTATATTTGTCGTTTTGCATTAAAATACCATGTGACTAGAATCGCATCAGTATCAATGGATTAAAGAATAATACTTCATAAAAGCATAATACAAAGTTGAACAACACAAATGTGGATGCAGGAATACTTTGCAGGAATACTGCAGACACGTGTTTCGGCGTTTTAAGGAACGCCTTTTTCAGTGCAAAAATGTAAGCTTATTTATGCGCAGACATCCGACAAAAGCCTTAGGTCGACCTTAGGTTTTTGTCGGATGTCTGTGCATCCATGAGCTCATATTTTGCATTGAAAAAAGCGTTTATCATTTGATGCAAGGTTTAGGGTCATTAATACTTCAACGTCATAAAAGCTTTTTTTTTTTAATTACAAAGAGGAAAGACAGGACACCTCCCCCTCCCTAAAATAATCGAAGATAACCTGCATTTTTCTTTTGACTTTCAATTTAGGGACAACCAACATTTCCTGGAGTCGACTCGTAAACCTCTCTTCCCTCTAATATTACTAAATATGATCTAACACAGCAAAATTTTAGGACAGTTTTAGCTTGCATTCGTTAAAGATTTTTTTTTTTAAATATTTCCTGTGAAGTCCTTAATTTAGGAAATTCCCGATAGGATCTCACATATGTAAAGTCACATAATTTGTTTTACCAGAAATGTGAACTCTTACGTGCTTAACTCTCGTAAGATTATTAACATTAATTTTAAAAGCTGTAAGAGTAGTAAATTTTAACGAATCTTTAATATTCAATTTACAAGCGAGCACACATTTATTTAATTACTTCTAAAATGACTTCACATCGCAAAGCGCAAACTCCATACCAACAAATATTCTTAAATTAAAATATAAATACCATACAACATTATTTAACGGAAGGCATTTTATCGTAGTTTTGCTGTCGCGTTTCATTATTATTCAAAATGTCTTCACAAACCCATAATTGTATTCCGTCTACTTATTAATGAGTACGATATTAGAGATTCTCTTTAGCAGAAAATGGGAGTTTTGTTTCAGATAACTTTCAGATAACTTCCCCTGCAATTGTACCGAAACATTAGTTTCTCACGCTCATTATTTCAAACATTGTTGCCACAACATTGTAAACTGTTGAGTGTGTGTTTAAACCATATTTATTGAAACAGTTTTGTCCATAAATATTTTTGCTCGGTGTTGTTCCTCGTTGAAGATAACTTTTTCCATGATTGTTATAATACAATATTTTCTCATCGTTGTTGATTCAAATATTATTTCCATAACAATAAAAAGTGCTAAATTGGTTTGAAATGGATTTCGATGAATTATGTTCACCCATAAAAATGTTCGTTTTGTGTATTTAACCCATTAATGCCTAGCGTCCCTTTTTAGGGACGGTCCAAAAAGTGAGTCCGAATTTTCCAAAAATGAACATTTCAACCAAATAATTGTGTTCAATTATTACTTTGGTATTGCTTCAATTCTGTATTAACAGGTTTCAGCACATAACCGCTGTAAAGTGTGATCTGTAGCCATTTGATTATGATCTTTATCGAAAATTACATCGTTCACAATCTCAAGAATAAAAAGCTAAGTTTTTGAAGTTATTAACAAGTAAATCTATCTGTGTTTGATATATGTGCTACTTTGATCGATGTTTTAGTTTACCTTTTTTTGCAATTTTGTAAATTTTAAATTTTTTTAGGATTTTATAGCAATTTAAGAACGTCCCTAAAAAGGGACGCTAGGCACCAAAGGCTGCATTGTTTAACCGTTGCTGATTTATTGTTTAGAATCTATAATTTATATCAAAAGAAGTTAGCAAATGTTTTTAGACTGAACAACAGATAATAATTGTCATTTTTAAAACTTATTTTATTTTAAAAATCTAATCTAATTAAATTAATTAATATATAAACTTAATTATACAACGTTCTTAAATATTTTCTCTTCTTTTTTTTAATTACAAAAAATACTCACAGTAAATTTTGGAAGAAAGCTATTTCAAAAATGTAGTTCTTTAAAACACTAATTATTCGTTGTATTTAATTACTTTTCCATTATGTATTTAGGTGTTTACTATTGTTTAGTCTGACTGTTGAAGAAGCCCTAAGCTGTTTCAGAAGCTTAGCATTTCACCTTGATGAAGAATTCAAGGATTGCATATGTGTCTGTTGTTTGGGAAAGGGGGGGGGGTTGTAGATTTAATTTCAGAATTCCCTGAGCATGCCAATTTTGATCTCTACTGTGAGAATTTATTTACTTCTCTTGTGCACTTACGTGATTATTTGTCTCAGAAAGGTTTTGTGCAAGAATCGGATTAAAAAATGCTCATGAACTAAAGTTACGTTGTTCAAAAAAGAAAAGAGAGGAAGTTTTGAATAAATGTCGATGACAGGTAAAATAATAATACGTTGGTTCGGTGGAATAATAGCAACGTCATAACTATTGCATTGAATCTTCATGGAGTTCATCCTATTGAAAAGGCTAAGCGATTGCCCAAACAGCGAAAAGAAAGTAATTGAAATTGATGAACCATATACAGGGTGGTCCTAAACTCATGGTACAAACTTTTAGGGTAGGTCAAGGGCATTGTAACAATGACTTTTTGTATAGGAATGTATAGTCGCAAGTGACGCGGTGAGTCGTAAACAAGAGAAATAAAAGGAAAGAAAAATGGAGGGATCAGTTGGTATCATTGCCAGTAGAGGGCAGTAGATGTCCAGCCGCTGTTGAATATGATGCATCGCAATGAGGAAAAGCGCCATTCTCAATTGTGCTGCCGTAGAAGATGGGTGACTTCACGAATTCAGAAAAAGCAGACATGCATTACATGTACGGTCGTGCAAATGGTAACGGCAGAGCTGCGTTACGAATGTATCGCGAGGAGTATCCTGATCGCCGAATGCCGGATCACAGAATTTTTCAACGGTTGCATCGTCAACTTTGTGAAACAGGTGGCTTCGGCGTCAACAGACATGACACTGGTCGATTAAGAGCTGTACGCACTCCAAGGCTGGAAGAAACCATCTTGAACATTGTGGCTGATAGACCAGAGTCAAGCACAAGAACTGTTGCACATGACGTAGGTGTGAGTCATCAGACTGTAGGCAGAGTGTTAAGCGAAAATCGCTTACACCCCTTCCATTTTCAGAAAGTACAAGCATTGAATCCCGCAGATTATCCTCTCCGCGTGAACTTCTGCCAGTGGATGATGCAGAAATGCGCATTGCAGCCGGATTTCGTAGATCATGTGCTATTTACAGATGAAGCCACATTTTCACGCGAGGGTGTCTTTAATGCGCACAATTCCCATGTGTGGGCAACCGATAATCCACATGCAACGCGTCCACATGCGTTTCAACAACGTTTCTGTATTAATGTGTGGGCTGGTATTGTGCACGACTTTTTGATTGGCCCATACTTGCTACCCACGCGACTAAGTGGCGAAAGCTATCTTATTTTTCTGAAGGAAGTGTTACCACAACTGCTGCATGATGTTCCGATCGCCATTCGTAACCGCATGTGGTTTCAGCACGATGGGGGGCCAGCACACTTCAGCATTAATGTTCGGAATTATCTGAATACCACGTTTGGTGCTCAATGGATTGGGCGTGGTGGACCAGTCCCTTGGCCGCCCCGATCTCCCGATTTATCGAGCCTCGATTACTTTTTCTGGGGACATTTAAAGAATCTTGTTTATGAGACTCCAGTTGACTCAGATGAGGATCTCGTCGCTCGCATATCTGTAGCTGCTGCAAGTGTGCGTGAAATGCCAGGCATCTTTGAACGTGTACGCCAATCGCTCCACCGACGCTGTCAAGCATGTATCGCTACTGGTGGACGCAATTTTGAACACTTAATGTAAATATGACAATTGTCAACAACGCTTTGAATAAAATCTTTGTTTTTCCTTTCGGCTGTCATTTCCCCTGTTTACGCCTCACCACGTCACTTGCGACTATACATTCCTATACAAAAAGTCATTGTTACAATGCCCTTGACCTACCCTAAAAGTTTGTACCATGAGTTTAGGACCACCCTGTATACATGGTTGCTCAGTACAGTTGTTGCATAGGGAAAAAGATCCCATGCATCAAATATCGGGAACTACCGGTTTTTGATTCACTCTAAAAAAAAGGTGGTAGCCGCTCTTCATTTTTATTTTAGAAGCTGCTGTACAAAATGCATTGAGCTCAAGAGTACCGGATTGAGTTAGGTATTAATGGGGCTAGTTGTTCTATTGCTTTAAATAAGACTCAGGTTAGATGTGCCCATTAAAGTAAAAGAGCTTATCGGAATGCAGCAAATGCAATACGTAAGTTGCAGAACAAATGCTTTGCTGACTTTCATACTCAACAACACCGATATTTCCTTGTTCTCTGAATCTACTTCCCAGTTTATGTTTACTGCTGCTTTTATTTCTTCTTATAAATTGTCATTTTCAGTATTACATCGTAGGCAGAAAACAAAATTTGGTAAAAAGTATGTACACTCTAGTGCCCAGCGTCCCTTTTTAGGGACGATTTTTGTTTCTTAAATAAAAAAATTATTCTTTACATGATAATTTTTTAACTAATTTTCCTATCCATTAAACACTATTTGTAACGAGTATACAAAGTATCGTTGAAAAAAAAAAATGTCAGGCATTAATGGGTTAAACGCACGGCATGCATTCGTTCGGAAGAAAATAAGAGACAATATCACATACAACAATAGCATTTAATATTATAATGTAATGTAATGCAGGTTAAAGTGCGATTGAGCTCATTTTACGTCGGTAAAAATGTAAAATTATTTATAACTACACAACTCAAGTCCGAGCTATAGAGAAAATTTAATGAACACCAGAATACGTGCATCTTTATCAGCAAAATAGAAAGCACTGCCGAGAGGAGAGACATAGAATTGTCAAATAATAAGATCTGGGGTCTGTATTTGGTATTTTACATCCCTTGTAAAACCAAGTAACATGCGCAATATAGTACAATACATATCATGGTACAATTGGCGTTCAAATACATTTAAATTAAACACATTTTATTAACCACTGGTTTTTTACACAAGGTTGTTTTTTTTCTGCAAATGGGATAGCAATGGCAAGACTTAAAGAAAAAATAGACAGGTCCTGCTATTTTACTGTCCTTTCATTTTAAACTAGCCGGGTACCTGGCGCTGCCCGGGTTTCTGCCAGGTAGGGTGTTTCAGTGAAATTCATTCATAATTTTTCCAACATTAAAGTGCACAGCTATATACATAAATAGCTACTTCAGTAAACAATGGCCATTTTTTCTGTCTAGATAAACTAAAAAAAACTGTAACACATTCTAAATACAAATGCAAGTTACAAATAATGTTTAGTTTGATAGGAAATGTTATAAGGTTGGCATATTAAAATTAATATATATTTGCAGTATCAATCACTCAGGAGTCAACCATTTTCAAATATTGCACATTAAATAAGTCCCATTATTAGTTTCTATCCTTGTGACGATAATTCCTCGCTTCTTGTGTCCCGTTGTTACATAGTTGAGAGACACTTTGGATATTTTGTTGTAGCTGTTGATCCTTGGCTTCTGGTGTCTCATTAGCCCGCTCCAAGCGCTTGCGTTTCCCATCTGTTGTAGTAGAAAAAAGTGCTGAGAGTTTCTTGCCACCAAGAAAAATAGTCGAAATTTGTTTTAATTTTCCTGAAATTGGAAATTTAGGTTTTCTCTTTAAGCCTAATCACAGTGCACATAAATCTAGGCTGTATTAAACTTAAACCATGCAACTCTAAGAATAGGATTTTCCGCCAATATGTTAAAGCTCAATTGGTGAAACCATCCTTTGTGATTAAGAAAATTTTGTGATTATAAACACTTTCCATTTTCTAACTGTTGCAAAAATCAATTATTTTTTTATTTAGTCCCGACAGCGATTATTGGCATAGATGAATATAAAAATCCTAAGAAAGTAATAAATTTCATACGTACTCCAGTGAAGCCTTGGTTCAAAATTTTCATTTTGATTACTATTAATATTGCTGTTGCAAGGCAACAAATATTTACAACAATGGGTTGAAAAGTTTGATCATTTGATGGGGAAATTACATGAAATTTACTGTTTTCTATAATAACTTTTTTAAGCTAAGTTTTTTGGAAATAAATTATAGCCTATCCTGATTTATATTAATGTAGCTATCTACGGTGCAAAACTGGTTAAAATATGTCCAGTAGTTTTGAATATTACCCCGGACATACATACAAAAGTAGCCATTTATGTATATAAATTAGACCTTTTCAAAATTTTTGCAAAGAATGTATGAGTATTATTGAGGCAAAACTCAAAACGCATCATCCCCCCCCCCACATCTAAGTGGACAAATTTTGATGATTAATTCTAGACACTTTAGATAATGTTAATGATGTCACATACATAAAAACATGGGCAATAGCTTTTTTAAGTTTTTTATGGTTATTTTGGTTAACCTTGTATGTAAATATGCGAATTGCTCTCAAACTTCAGTCAAATGTTACAAGAATCTGTGGGTGATAGAAAAACAAAAAAAAACTATTCACATATTTGATTTTAGCATATCATTTTACACTAAGATCAGGTATTTTTTCTGCATTTAACAATCATCTGTTATTTTTTTTTTTGCCCAGTGTGGTGGAGACTTAGGGATTTACTTTTTCTACATCTTCTTCCAAATACAAAAGTGGGTGAAGTTACTGCTGCAATGTCATTTAACCCCTTCAGACCTGGTGTCCGGTATACCGGACATAAGCTTTGAACAGCTGCTAATCATTTAATAATTGATTAAATTACTTGGTTTTTTTTTTTTGTAGTTTACTCTTGACATTCTGTATATTATCATCTGTGCAAAAATTTCTAGTTTTAGAATTGGCAACATTCCAAAATATGGATTGGAAGATGGGATTTGACTCGATTTGCCAACGCTAGATTTTGTCACAAAAGCGACATTTTTTTCTGATTTTTTAAAAAATAAATAATCTTTTATTTATTGTTTCAAATGCTTATATTATGTTTTGTTATTGTTTGGAAAATATTTTACGATAAAGTTTGTGTGATGTTTCATTTTTTTTTGCTGAAATATCAACTTTGAAATATGTTTCTGGAAAATTGGGCACGTCATAACTCTTATTTTTTTACTCACAAGCTTGAAATTTTGTTTGTGACATGCTCTTAGCAATAGTATTTTGTGTATCAAATAAAAACATTTTTGGTTAACTATTTCATAATTCCGACTGAAGAAATCCAAATTTAGAATGGAAACGCAGGACACAGCCAAATGTTTGGTATTTTGAGGTTGTTGTTAAAGGAAATTTTGTTTTGATTTATAAAACAATCTTGATTTTAGAAGCATTGAGACAATCCTACAGCGTTATCAGTTTCAAAACAGCCATTTATATTTTAGTATTACACTGCGATGCAAAAGTTTAGACAAAATGCAAATATGTGAATAAAAAGAAAACTATTCAACGAAATGCTTTCAAATTTCTACTGCTGGTACACAATATGGTCCCAAATACGTGTCTGGAGTTCTTATAACTATAACTGGAATCAAATTTTGGATATTACGAAAGACATTTTTTTGCATTGTTGCAAAAGTTTAGACAATAGTCAGATTTTATGCAACTATCCCTTGAAATGTGATTGGTGGAGGAAATGTGGGACTGTATTATTCATTTATAAAGTGCAGAGATTGCTGAATAAATAATAAAAATCTCAAAAGCTCTTTAGCTCTCGTGTAAAAAAGATGAGAAAGTTTGGAAGCCGAAATTTGAAGATGAACCTACTTTATTAATTTTTTGTGTTTTAAATCGGCTCTAGTATGGTAGTACATTGTTTTTTACTTTGTGGAGAGCAAATTCAGACATGCGTATCGATCAAAAAGTCCAAGAAAAATTATATTTCTTAAGGATGAAGGAATTGAAAAAACGGCTCAGACTGACGATTCGCCACTTAATCCTACAAAACTTCAACTTGAGTCAAAAACAGCACGTGACAGCATAAGTGGATGAACAACTGGATCGGAATGCATAAAAAAAAACAAAGAATTGTGCCTGAGCCTTTTCATACAGAGTGTCCCAAATAAGCCACATTTTAATGTGAAAAGCAGCATATGTATCATCGTGACTAAAAAATGAATGGTACTTTCTTTGATAAAAATTATTAAAATTGGGATGGCCTAGATGGATTATAATTCTTTTCGCGGGACTTGAGAAATATCCAATGACCATATGCTGTGCTGCTTTTACCAATAAAATCTGGATTATTTGGGACACTTTGTCTGAAAAGGCTCAAGCACAATTCTTTGCTTTTTTTATGCATTCTGATTCAGTTGTTCATCTACTTATGCTGCCACGTGCTGTTTTTGACCCAAGTTGAAGTTTTGTAGGATTAAGGGGCGAATCGTCAGTCTGAGCCGTTTTTTCAATTCCTTCATCCTTAAGAAATATAATTTTTCTTGGACTTTTTGATCGATACGCATATCTGAATTTGCTCTCCACAAAGTAAAAAACAATGTACTACCATACTAGAGCCGATTTAAAAGACAAAAAATTAATAAAGTAGGTTCATTTTCAAATTTCGGCTTCCAAACTTTCTCATCTTCTTTACACGAGAGCTAAACAGCTTTTGAGATTTTGATTATTTATTCAGCAATCTCTGCACTTTATAAATGAATAATACAGTCCCGCATTTCCTGCACCAATCACATTTCAAGGGATATTTGCATAAAATATGACTATTGTCTAAACTTTTGCAACAATGTAAAAAAATATCTTTTGTAATATCCAAAATTTGATTCCAGTTATAGTTATAAGAACTCCACACACGTATTTGGGACCATATTGTGTACCAGCAGTAGAAATTTGAAAGTATTTCGTTGAATAGTTTTCTTTTTATTCACATATTTGCATTTTGTCTAAACTTTTGCATCGCAGTGTATAAGCACATAATGAAACTGAAAAAAAAAAAAAAAAAAAAAAAACTTTCTTATAGAAATACGTCCACTATATAACATTTTGAAAATGTTTCGCTTTTTGAGCTGTCTTTCTTTCGAAATATCAATCTATGTTTAACAGTCAGATAACAAAGCTTTTTTCGTCTAAGCCTTTCCAAAATGTGTGTAAAGCTCATACAGAAAATAAGAAACATATTTGAAGGGCCTATTTGAGGAGAAAATCTTGCGTAATGGTGAGAACAAAAGTGATTTTCGAAAACACACACACAAAAAAAAAAAAAAAAAAGTGAACAATTCACTTTTAGAAATATGTCGATCTGAAGAATGTTCTGTTTTTTTTTTTTCAAGTCTTTATAATTTAAGAGATAACGAGACAGCTAACGTTAAATAAATTGTTCTTCAAAGGTCTAAAGTGACAAGAAAATAAGTAGCTTTTTTGCCACAAAGAAGTACGTTTCAAATTTGACATAAACATAATAAAAGCATGTATATAAAAAAAACGTCTTTTTCTCTGGGATTTCAACTCGATACTTTTAGTTATTTACAAAAATAAAGGCTCCAGCATTTCTTTTGATGCTTTCAAAAAAAACAGTCCACTTGAAGGGCAACAAAAAAAAAGTAAAAGAACGACAAAAAGAGAGAAAAAATCAGGAGAAGCACTATTTGTTGTGTACAATGTTTTATGAAAATTACTACACTGAGAAGGGCCTCTCTATACAATGAACCACTTTGTTTAAATTAGTGGAAACCATATACACTTGAATAGTTTTCTGATAGATTTTTCAATTAATCATGATGTAATTACCTATTCTCATATTTACCCAACTTTTTGTAGCAGTAAGATCAGTATCACATTGTATGTACATGTATAGTAGAATCATGTGTAAACGATTTGCTTTTCATGAGAAATCATTATTAATAAAAATAAATAAAATCTTAATAATATGGGATATAATATGTGTAATATAAAATGTGTCACATAATGTATGTAATTTAAAGGCAAATATTAGTGAAATAAATAAAGCATTGCATTTATTTGCAAACTCAAAACTACCCTTAACGGTTTTAACTGCACGATAGCCTTCCTTACTGAGTTAAACAGCTCTAAAAGTATCTTAGGAAGGTATTTAAGTCGATATGTGCTAAGCATTCGGGCACAACAATGGAAGTTAAAATAATTTAAGTTTTTTTCTTCATTTCTTTCTTTTTTTTTTTTGCTAAAAACAATTCAAAACGTGATTTTTTTAAAAAATATTTTCTCGAAAGTGAAGGGGAAAATATCTTTAAAATGATATTTTACTAATGAAATTTAACAAAGTTTCCAGGAAGTTAATGGCATACACCTCATTTTTTGTATTAATACACACTTTACTGCAGTTAATTAGATCAAGAAAAAAATAAAATAAGCTGCATTCAGAGAGGAAATAAAGCTAGAACTGTATGTTCTCTAATTTCAACGTCACCCAGTGTTGTACAGGTTAATTTAAATATTGCGTCATTACGTAGCTAAGATAACTAGGGGACTCTAGATACGTGCACAATATATCACTGCGTTATAATTAAAGTGGCAGGAATTCATTAACAAAATCCAACTTTAAAAAAGTACAACAGACAGACCAACAGCATACAATTGGATTGAAAGTACTCCAAGTCCTTTAAAAGTTATACAGAGATCAAAATGAAGAATTCTGCTGCTGTCATGAAGCGTGCGGTTTACCCTATTGTTAAAGAGTAGATATTTAGTTCTGGGCATAATGGAATTAATGGAATTCCAAGCATTACAGCGAGAGCCATTCGTTAATTATGGTGAAATACTCACCTTCTCAGAAGAATGGCAATGCACATCGCTCACTCAATTCTCCCTTCCTGCTATAACTTATATTGATACTAAAAAAACTTCACAATTGCTAACGTGCTAGGTGCATTCATTCTCCATGCTTTAAATATTTAATGTATTTAAGTCATTAAGATATTTTTAATGCGAAACACAATAATAATAAATAAACTGTTCTTACCATAAAAATGACCAGGCATTTTCACAGGATTTTAAGGCCAAGCTGCATCCGAAATAAATTAACGCAAGACTTAAATTTGCTAATGTTTTACCTACAACCATGGTCCAATCATAGATAAATTTTATGCGTATAAACGAGACGTTCGTGTACTTACCCTTAAACTTAACCGTTCTTAACCGCAATAAACTTAACCGTTCTTAACCGCAAGTACGTAAGAATGACAACAGGCAAATAAAGTTTACTGTGGCTTTAAAGCTTGATCATGGAGAGTTGGCGCGTGACCATGAAGCGAAAGCGGACACCGTCATTAAAAAATAGGCAGCATCGGAGAATTCATGCACGCAATAAAAATTTCAGTGAAATAAGCAATTAAACAATAAATTTTCTCGCTAATCCTACCTGTTTTAAAATATAGAGGTTCGTTTCCACCTTAAGGTCACGTGCCATCTCTTCGTGGTTAACCCATCAATGCCTATCGTCCCTTTTTAGGGACAGTCCAAAAAGTTGTTGAATTTAAGAACATTTCAACCAAAAAAGAACATTTCAACCAAGTAATAGTGTTCATTTTTTCTTTGGTATTGTTTCAACTCATTAACAGATTGCAGCACATAACCATTGTAAAGTGTGTTCTGTAGCCATGTAACCAGTATACAAAATATCTTTGAAAAAAAATGTCAGGCATTAATGGGTTAAGCTTTACTACGGTCAACGAAAGGTCATGTCAGCCAAATTGAGAACTAGGGGCCCGCCTTTCGAAATGGCTTGCTTGGAATCTGAGTGGTATAAGTTTGAAAAGTGTTAGGGGGGGAGGGGACCAGGCGACCAAACTGACAAAGGACCCATCTTAGCTCTTGGCTGCAATGATTATTACCATTCTCTGCTATGACGTTTTGATATTTAAAAATATATGTACCATTTTGAAAAGGAATAAAGTATAAACAAAAACAATATTTTCATTCTTAGAACTAGATAGACCACGCCACTAAGGATGGACGATAGTGTGTCTTTAAGCATTTATGAGTCAAGAAAATCATTTATCTTTTGTTTTAAAAGTTATTTTGTAAAAATCTCTTAAAATATAAACTTTTGGCCTTTTGAATGAAAATTTTTTTTTGTCATTCAGTTCCTGTAGCAATGCTGTACACAAATAGATAGCTTCTTCTTGACTGTCCATTAATACCAGAAGTGCTTTAATTACAATTTCCTTTAAAGTTTCTAATGACAAAAATGTCCCCTTAAGTGATGAAAATAATTAGGACTTAACATCTTTATTTGTAGAAAAATTTACGATCTCGTTCAACAGAGCAATATTTCCTCGTTTTTTTATACTTGAATAACTCTCCAAAATAAGACCATACTCTTTTAAATAATAATATATGATTAGTTCAAACTTTATTGGAAAGTAGAATGATAATTTAAAAAATAAATAAATTAAGGATTAGAGCTTCTTCACAATTATCACTACAACATGTAATAAAGAAATGTATAATTAAAAAAACGATGCCCCCCCCCCCTTGTTTCACAACTAAAATGGTCTTTCTCCTCAAGTTATATTCTAATTATTCTTCATGTCAAAGGTACTTATTTAAAAATTGTTAAACATAAAAGTCTCATACAGTCTCAAATTTGGTAGGATGAAGTGAATTTACCTTTAGTAAATTTCTCTCTTAATGTTGAAGAATGAACGATTTTAACAAAGGGTGCCAAAGTAAAGTTGAGAGAAAAAAATTCTTTTCTTAAAGCAATCCCTACTTCCTTGCAATAAGCCTCGTTGGTAGCTCCAATTTAGAATTTTGTGTATACATCCGTTTTCTTTCAGTAACAAACAAAAACCTGCACTGCGTTTATTTATTGTACTTTTTTTTTTCGAATGAAAAGCCCAAAATCGCTGAAACTTCAAAAACCAATTTCTTTATCTCATTGCAGATGCGAATAGGTCTTCATACTGGAGTAATATTGGCCGGAGTTGTTGGAACGAAAATGCCAAGATATTGCTTGTTCGGAAATCACGTCACTCTTGCCAATAAATTCGAATCAGGCAGCGTTGCCATGCGCATCAACGTTAGTCCTACTACGTATGAGTAAGTAGACTTTGGCCAATCTTATCGTTTTCTGGTCCTTTCTTCTGTGAACAAATTGTGTTATGTATCTGCAAAGTGCTTCACGTTAAAAAACGTTGGAATTTTTTCAGATATTCCGCCTTTTATATTTCTTCAATGCGTAAAAATATCATTTTTATCTGTGTTGGATTTTGTAGTGGTATCAACTTGAAGTTTTTGAATAGAACATGTGAAAATGTGGTTGTGTAATGGTATGTGTAATATAAGATGCAAATAAAATTAACAAGCTTTTTCATTATCCATAAAGGAAAAGAAAGTCTTCTATCTACTAACTATTCAAACTTTATAAAATATGTTCGAGTAAAAGAGCGAAATTGCAATAAAAA
Source organism: Uloborus plumipes (assembly GCA_038373865.1). Taxonomy (NCBI): domain Eukaryota; kingdom Metazoa; phylum Arthropoda; class Arachnida; order Araneae; family Uloboridae; genus Uloborus; species Uloborus plumipes. The sequence continues at coordinate 13,666 of JAXGGA010016241.1, read as the reverse complement.
TAATAAATTAATTAAATAGACTGATATATAAAATGTAATAAACAAGTGTATGTTAATATTAGAATGTCGAATAATGTCATTTGAATCTCCGGAATTTTGAAAGTCATCCCGAATGTGAAATTTCAATGCGATCCGTAAAACAATTACTTGACTTTTATTTAATATGTAAGAAAAACTTTTGTACAAAATTATAAGAAATTTGCTTTTTTTTAAATTTGTTTTATGGGTGAATTTAATTTAACGCCGGATTGATATCAGTTTAACACTACAATAGTTTCATCTTAATTATACTAAATTCAATTTTTTTTAAACTGTAGTAACAAAATAATCTCTACGGTATGGAAAGTCACTAATGTTTGTAGAATGTCAACATTAACCGGTACATATCAAAATTCACACAAAAAAGACGTCGATGAAACATCGAATATTTCGAGTGAATCATTGATGAATGTCGATATTGTCCAATTTTGGTTTTTCAAGGTAATGGGAATATCATTAAATTAGTAAGACAGCAGTAAGTTTCTGGTACGGATGTTTGGAATAACTTTCGTAACTTAAGGCCCTGAATAATAATATGTCTTTTGGTGTGGTCTAAAATATAACCTTTCAGTTAATGCAAGACAGGAATTAATTTGAATACATAGATTTAAAAAAAAAAAAAAGCACACAAAACACGGCATGATTTTTTGTACTATTTTATGCAAATATTTAGAATCTGATTACCGAACAACACCAACGGAGCTGTGGTCTTGGGCCCTTGACTTTTCAAGGCTCAAAAATGACTAAAACTGTTCTAGTCTATTTTTTATTAAGTGAAAGAAAATTAAGATTTTCTTTTTTATGTATTTTCTTTCTACTGTGCTTACTTAAAGCGTGGGATGCTCTGGACCCAAACAAATACTCTTAAAGACTAACTGTGTGGTATTGACATTCCAAAATTTGAGACTACTAGTTATTCGTGAAACGTTTCAGTTATTCTGGCCAGACGGTCTTGAAAAAAAATGTAACTATCGGAGGTCCCAATAACTTAACCAGAACATATCAATTTTAGATACAAAGATCCAAAGCGTTACTCTTTGCGAGAAGAGCACACATGTAAGAAAATAACTCAAGTTGGCAGTAGGTCTTTGAAGCGTAGTTACTAAACAAATAAGGTGTTTACTATATTAAATATTTTTTCTATTAGTAACTACAATGCAAATATCAATGGAGAAAATGTGCAAGAAGCGGTCCTTGCTTAATGGGGGGAGGACTTGCTGTAGGTAGCACAAACTAGAGTTAAAACATTTTAACTATTTATCTACACATTTTAGCTATAACAGCCGTACTGGTGTTGAAAAAAAGAGAGCTGATTGAGAAAAACTAATTCCATATCTAGATTAAGTGCTCTAAATAAAAATGAAATTAGTTCTAAAAATCTGAGTACAATAAGAAATGCTTTCGTTGCCATGTGTTAATTAGTTACAATTGATTCCAAGGAACTTTTTTTGACTTTTTTTACAAAATGGTTTCCATATTCTTTTTGGCTTTAAGTTGGCAATGTACGTTAAATAAATGTTAATATCATGTTATACAGTGTCATCTTAACTGTCAACTCAGTAACAACCAACACATGAGCATTCTACGGCTGGGAATAAACAAATTATGTTTTTCTCAAGTCAAAAAACGTGCACTAGTTTCTAATACAATCGCCCTGCGTCATGAGATTTTAAGAGTAGGAAAGATTCAATAATATGACAAAAGCTGATTTTAGGTGACATTTCTAATATAATGGCAAAAACATGTTTTAAATAATAATCATCTTTAGCTTTTTCAAAAATAGAACGGAAACAAGAAATCTCAAAAACGTCAATTGTTACTTAGTAAAACAGCTTTAAAAAAAAAAAAAAGAAAAAAAAAAGCTCGCTCTAAACGCAGTACTAATTTTGACAATAATTCCCTGGAATACGTATAATACATAAATATATATGAAAATCGTGCGTAGTTTATTTTTTACAAAGTGTGCATTTAAACTACTCAACCTTTATTTTTGCAACTGTTCGTCTCAGATGTTTACTTTCAAATTCCAAAATGCTTAACATAAAGTGTAGAGGTAAGATAAAAGTTTAGGGCAAAAATAAAAAAAAGTACACATAGCAAATCCAAACTTTTTACGCGGACCCTAAATCCTCTAACGTATAATCAGGAAAATCAAAAGCATACATTCATTGTGTCGTCTGGTTGAAAAACCGGTCATCTTCATAACAGAAAATGTTTCAGGAGAGACGATTTTTTGTCGATTTTTTGGGGGAATTTGAGGAAGGATCCAAATCTCTTGTTGTATATGTGCCTTAGGATAGTAGGTTTTAAAGCACCATAAGAGAATCTGGAGGAAGGTGCATGGGGGGGGGGGAATTCAAAATTATAGTTAGGATTTGGCTGGTTTTAAAACCCATTTTGGAGTTGGCCGGTTTTGCAACCAAACGACACAATTCACCGAGATATAAAATGCAGTGTTTTGTAAGTTACACCACTTCACACTCGCAGTCAGTAATATACAGGGTGTCCACTCCAATCGTGGACCAATAGTTAATTTCTAAACCGTTAGAGATAAGCATATAGTTTATTTAGGAAAAAATCTCCAAATTACGAAAGGAATTTTGGGTCTATTCAATGTTTTTCAAAAAATCAAATTTTGAAAGAGTTACGAAATTTAAATTTTTATACAGCGCCCCAGTCCTATCAGTCATATTTAGTAAAACATTCTTGACACTGTAACGTTTAAAACTAAAAAAAAAAATCACTATTCTACCACAAAAATTGACCGAGTTATGACGTTTTGAAAAATCAAGATTTTGCATTATTTCATGACGTCATCGAGAGATAGCTTAAGGGATCGTATGCGAAATCCTTCAAAATCTTGATTTTTCAAAACGTCATAACTCGGTCAATTTTTGCCGTAGAACAGTGATTTTTTTTAAAGTTTTAAACGTTACAGTGTCAATAATGTTTTACTAAATATGATTGATAAGACTGGGGGGCTGTATAAAAATTTAAATTTTGTAACTCTTTCAAAACTTGATTTTTTGAAAAACATTGAATAAACCCAAAATTCCTTTCGTAATTTGGAGATTTTTGCCAAAATGAACTATATGCTTATCTCTAACGGTTTAGAAATTAGCTATTGGGCCACGTGGACATCCTGTATTTTGGGGGAAAATACAACGGCTAAGTAAGATTAAAAATTATACGTGTGCTTAGAGCGCTTTTTCAAATTGTACGCTTTTGTAATCTGTTTTTACTAATCAGAGCGTACCATTTGCATTTACTTATCAACAGCAATGCAAAATATAAATTTTGTTTTAGTACTTCGACAAGCTTTTATTCTTCTTACAGGGTAATATGTTCCAATGTACATATATAATGCTTCAAACTTGTATTGACCTTATTTTGAGCATTTTTGGAATTGGAGGTAGGCATATAGGGCAAGTGATTGCGGAAATTAAAGTATTTTGGGTTAAGCTGGAACACGCAGTATAAAGGGTCATTCCATGAAAATGTCAACCTCAGCCGAATAAAAAAAAAAATACCGAAGTGAAAAAAGTATCAGAAAATAAATGAATAAATAAATACATAAATAAAAATCATACAACATAAGAAGTTTAAAAAATTGAAAAATTATTGTAATTATCACTGAGATTAACCATAATAAATAGTTTGTAGTGTGTCAATACTGCTTATTATTCGATGGTTACGTTAGTCACGTTACGTTAGTCACACTCCATCTTGAGTAAAAGTGACACTTAAGACTAAAAAAATTAAGAAAAAATAAATGTGTTTTATGTTTTTAAAAGCCAACTTTACACAGTTTTCAAATATATCATTCAATTTTTAGCACTTGCTTAACTTTGAGAAATTTTTGCCTCACAACATGAGCATTAATTTTCAGGGTTGCAAAAATGTTACGTTAGTCACACTGCTATTTTGGTTGAAAAAGTATCTACTGTCAGTAATTTTGCTTTAAATTCTTAGCAGAAATGATACATAGATACCATGTACATTGTAAATCCACCAGCATAACTAAAAAATATTTTTTATCCTTTAAGTTACAAGTAAACACAGTTACAAAATCAGCTCTGAATGTTACGTTAGTCACTGGAATGACCCTATAATAGATTTGGAAGTATCTAGGATTATAACCAAAAACAAAAATAAATGCATGCATTGTCATTTCAAACATACGAAAAAAAAAGAAATACTGCGTCTTTCATTTTCCTAAACAAAAGTATTGTTCACTTAAACATTCCATTTTCCCTTTCATCTGAGCGGATTGTAAGTTAATTGAAATTCAATTAAGCTCCAAACTTTTTTTTATTTTTAGAAAGGTTAAAAAAAGCAATGTTTAAAAGTTCGCTATTGCATTTCGATGAAAAATGAAAAGTTCGAGTCAAGGCTTAATTTTAAAATTAAAAATTAATCCTGCGGGAAATTTCTTGAAGGGGAAAAAATTAATGCTGCGAACTCCACATCAATATCAATTTTCCCTGAAGTACGGAATGAAACGATGTACATCATAACTGCCTGCTAGTAATATGACAAAAGCTCAAATTAAGTGTGAGATATTTTGTCCTAGGTAGTTCATTGCACATCAGTCAAAATTGAAAATACTTTAAGCATTTAAGAGTCAAATTTATCAAGAATATGAATATTATGGTAAAATGATCTTTTATTAATTAGGTTCAATTTCAAACATATGAGTTTTTTTTTTGAAATTTTAATTTAGTTGGTTAAATTGGATCAATTTATTTTCCTTACATTAGGTGCCCCGTAACAGAGTAGTTATGAAAAAAAAATATTATTAAAAGGTACACTACCAGTTGTGTATCATGGTTTTATTTACCCCTTTCCAACCTTTTTCATAACTATGTGCTATTATACATAACATTTAACCCCCCCCCCCCCCCAAGAAATGAATAATATATTGTTACGTGTCCGGCACAAGCTTTGACTATTCCAATTTTGTGAAAACACAGGAAAGTTGTTCACAAATATGCAAAATAAAGTTGTTATCAAATGCTAAAAACTTTCGTAACAATTAATAAAATATTATTGAACACCGTAAAACCATAAATTTAGCGGTACACCATGTATTCCCATCCAAATATGGGAAAACATTAAGTCGAAATCACAGTTCTAAGAGGCAACAGATCTAAACACATTCACAGCCAAGTAAAAAACAAGACTAGCTTAAATTTTGAGGTATAAGATACATATAGAGATTTTCAATTTATTTTCAAGAAGAAAATTTATAGGAAATAATTTTCCTCTACGCTAATCTGCTGTACTTATTTCAATAAAAGCGCATATAACTCTTAAAACTATCATTAAAAGAAATTGCTCAAAAAGTGTCCTCCATGTTGTGAAAAAATATCAGGACATCTGTCCAAAATTATGTGTTATGTTGGTGCCCTCCGTACTTTGGACCCCAAGTTGTACTAACCTTTAATTATGAAGTAGCAAATAGACAAAACATAGTCCCCCCCCCAAAAAAAAAACCCATCGGCGACACATCGGCAAGCGTATTTTTGCTTGTTGAAACTAAAATGAAAGTGGGCAGGGAGAAAAGGTTTATTTTCGTTTTTTTTCCTGTCAGTGACGTTTACATATCATACTCATAGAAATAACAGTGCTACAATGAACGAACTAGGCACTTCACTTTAAAATAAGTTTTATTAGTATTAATGAATACCATTAATGCGAATGAATTGAATCTCCATTCAGTTATTCATGATCTATTATCAACGGTTTAAGGGTGAATATCAAGAAAAGCGCTAATTTAAGTTACAAATGAATTTTCCAAGAACTTCCAAATAAAATTAAAAATATTTCTATTTTCACACTGCAAACTTCGTCGCACTTACAATCCATTAACACAATTTTTAGAATTTGCTTCAATTCGTGACAATAGAACGATTTTTCTTGCTACAATGTCAACGCGTTACACATTCGAATCGCAAATTTCAAAATAAACCTGTGGGTTGTAAAACATCGCAACAAAAACAAATACTAAACAAAATAACGTGTTTTATGTTCGTCTATGAAGAGTAACTGTTGTGTTTTAGATAAAATGAATTTTGATCAATAAAAAAGGGCAATTTCTGCTTGTCACAAGTTTTCATAACAAAACGAGAGGCAAACTTCCGTGATGATAATTTCAAGACAAAACATTTTTTGGTATTAATAAAGTACGCTGGGTGAAGCTCTAATATAAAATGTTTAAGTTTTGATCGAAAGTTTTCATTTCAGTTGCATTGAATTACAGTTGGGATATGGTTAATCTTGACTTTTCCGTTCCTACGAATGAAGTGTCATGTCGGCATAGGAATTAAGACACAAAATAAATTAAATTTTCAATCTATTTTTGTATAATGGAAAAGAAACCTATTGCCATGGACATAATAACATTCATTCTAATCATGTCGGTAACGCAACCCCCCCTAAAATATGGGTAAATGTTCACCTTGACCATGCCCCTATTTAAAAAAAAAAGTTACTAATGTGTATTTGAAATATCCTATGAATTTTATTTTCTGAGTATGTTTAAAAATTGAAAATTTCCATGGTCAAATAAGCACTTTTCCTAATATTCACCCTTAAGTGAATTATTTATATCTCTCCCTATTTTTTCGAACAAAAATTAAAATATGAAGAGTCCTAACTTCAAAATACTAGGTCAAAAATAAGTAACTCAAGTTTAAATTTGCGCTCAAATACAGCAACAATATAAATTATCAGCTTTATTATATATTATCACACATTAATAATTATCGTAATACAATGTGAAAAAAAGTCCTAGAAAAATTGTATTTTACTTTTGGCGCGCTTTTTTGCTACGGTTCATTTTGTCTACTCCGTTTCATTCACTTTAAAAATGAACAAACATTAACAATGCATCTTATACTGTTTTAAAGAAATCTAAGTAGTTTAAGTTTTTTGCTTAGTTATTCAGCTTGAATTCAAAAATCAACAAAGATACGCCTTAATATTGCTAAAATTATCAAAATCCAAAATTGTGGTTTGAGCTCAGCCTCAGTTTACAGAAACTTTCAGTACAATTTCACAGATGCAGTTAATGCTTATATACAAAGTTTTAAAACGATATATTTTGACATAAGAAATAAAAATCCCTGTACTTAAACTAAAATTTACGAACAATATTTAATACACTTGCTTCTGTTTTTTTTTTTTTTTTAATACAGATAACGGTATACTCTTTCGCAATTAAGCTGTTTAGTGTCAAAAGCTCAAATTGTTTTTACATTTAAAGATATTTTTCCTGTAACTTCAGAACCGAGACATAAAATATTTATGTATGTCTAGACTTGGTTATTATTTATTTTGATTATTTATCCTTCCCACTAATGGGTTACAAGCTTTACTTCTAATATGCCTTAAATAAATTTTGGGAATTAGTCACTGATTTAATTAAACGCACCAGCGTAATATCTGAAAATAAAAGTCTTTCACAGACATTAGTTTACAATTTACATGTCCCCGTACAGCTATAATAAAAAAACGTAGTTTTGAAGGCAACTTTTCGCTCTGTAACTTATCGGTGTGGAAACTAGCATATGTTCTGATATATAAAATAAAGTCTAATGATATTAATAATTAAAAAAACTTAAAATACAAGATATCACAGCGAGTTCTCCCTTTCCCCTCTCTTACACCGTAGACTCTAAGTTCATCAGAAACCTTTTACGTAAGTGTACGCCAATTTTCAAAACCATATCCTTTTTTTTCCCCAATATTTTGTTTACTGCACTATAGCTTAAAAATTGAGCTAAAAATAATCAGCTTAATTTAAAAAAAAGTCAATTTGTCAAAAAAAAAAGTAAACATGCAATTTTAGGACATTATAAAAATGTGTTCGTTATTGCGAAGTTTAAAAATGACGCTGCTTTTATGTATTCTTGCTTTGAACAATTTTTATTCATACAAACAAAACTGTTAGTGTTTCTTAAGTTCAATTCAATACAGTTTTTCAATAATTTCCTTAAGTTTTTATGCATACATTTTTACTTTTCAACCTAATCCAAACTATGGGCTATTTTTTGTTCTCAATATCTGTTACGCAGAGAAAAAATCCGTATAAGCAAAAGACTAGTATTATGGCTAGTTTTCTTGCAACCGATCAAACAACTCGGACAAAGTTTTCTAATCATCCTGCTTAAACTGATAACAAAGCAAACGTGATTATATTCAAAACTTCGGTAAGAAAAAAACTTTTCCCGGACATATTTCGATATTTTCCAGGCTCTATGCCAAAAAAATATTTTCTTTCATATCCGAAACCCATGACCATAGCGATCTCTAAGATAGAGTCTTGGCATTTGGTTCTTTAGGGAATTTTCTCTCAAAAGAAGCCTGCGGGAAGCTCACTACGGAGGCAATGATCGAATTGAATGGAAGGAGAATGCTTCAAGGAATTCGTGATGACCGCTATAATATAATTGCTTACCGAGCAATCGAGGAACGACGGTTGAATATCTTTGCGGATATTCATTCACTTTCCATGATGTCATACTCCACCAAAAGGAGAAATGTGCAGAAAGTACCGTAACTGCACACAAAGGAGCTAATTTTTTTCTCTCTGAAGATCATGTATTATAATGAGTACCATAAGTAGAAAGTTAATATGATTGAATGGAAAGAATATAGCTTAAGTTACAAAAAAATGTTTCTTTTTAAGATACATAAAACGAAACGAGAGCGAACCTCGTAAAGTATTAAAATGCTAGTAAAAGAGGGAAAAGGGGAAAAAAGATAAAAACGTAGTAACTGCTCAGAGAATTAGTTTCGGTGTCATTTAAATACTTTAAAATACTTTTAATTACTGGTTAAAAGTGGTAGACATTTTAAAAATGTCATTAAAATTGTGTTGGTTTAGATAGAATAACACAGGCATATTTTTAATGAAAGCTTTAGCGTGGTATGAACTATTTCAAGATCATGTAATAATTAACGGGCACATTTCCACATAATAAATAAAATATTTTGATTACTCTTTTCTCATCTTTCTCTCTCGAAATCTATGGAAGAAGATTAACTTTTGATGTTTTTACACCATTTTGAAGGAGACACTGTTTAAATTTTTCGGCCTTCATGGTAGCCTTAGCAAATGCTTGACAAGTGTCTCATCATGCCTCTCATTGTCGTTTAGAGCTTCTAGTTTTTTTAGCTCCTATCTTAAAGTTCTTAATGTTTAGGATCCAAATTGCAGGAACCCCTTTTCGACACATCATTCACAAAAAACGTGTTTTTCGTCAAAAAACAGTATATTTTATAAATGTTTTATGCATCAATCACCTTCTTCCTTTTGCAGTCAATAGCATATGAATCAAATACAACAAATGATGCGAAATAATGCTGAAATACCAAAAATGCAGTTGATCTGAGGCCACAGTTGATACTTCCTGTTTTTTTCTGTATTTTACAAGACGCTTAAAACATTTCAAACCATTTATCACCGCATGTGCGGTAAAGGGTACTGTAAACCAAGCTCTCAGATATTCTTTCACATAAAATTTTCAGATGTTAGGAATACTTTTGCTTTCTTTACCTGAAAGTTTGAACTAGTTACGAAACATCCACAGCGATAAGGAATCTTGGACATCCGTTTACATTAAACGTTTATATTAAGTACTTTTTGAAACTTTCATGGTCACGACTAACGTCAAATATTGAATGAATTTGGTTCATGACAACAATTATCGCGTTAAAACCCTTTTCATAATTCTAATTACTGCTGAAAAAAATTATATCTTATAAAATTTATCCAAAGTATACCTAATTTTTTAATCATACTCTGAACAAAAAAAAAATTGCAATGCATTTTCGTCCCCCAAATTAAGAAAAACCCTTTAAATAAGTAGTGTCTCGTAATTGAAGGGCTTGGTAGATGAATGGTTATGTGACAAAACAGAAATTGCAAGTAATTAAAATTCAAAGTTTTATTGTTGCATTTTTTTTTTTTTTTTTTGCTTTCTGATTTTGTCGTTAGTGTGCCGTATGAAATTGGTGTAATGGTGTTGAATTTTTTAAGTACCAAATTTAAATTGCTTACCCGTATCCATTGCTTATCATTGTCCAGAGTGTTTATTTTTAACAATGTAACAGCCCCTTCATCCTCCAAACCCTACAATTGTAATAGCTATAAGCAGCTAAATCTTAACTATAGAAAAACAGTTTTTAAATGTTTATGAGCATATGTATCTCAATCAGCAATAAACTGATTATACATTATTTATTCGTAAAATACTTAAACGCTTTGTGAAAAATATGTACACAGATTTTATTTTCTGAATCGACTGCTACAAAAGTAACTCGAAACAGGGAGAAACTTACGTTTTTCTCTTTTCCCGTTTAGTTTTTTTTTTTTTTTTTAAACTAATATTGAAATTAAATGAAAAATGATCAAATAGGCTTTGTGCTGAACTATAATTGAAGTTAAAAATCAACGTAAATAAAGCACAAATAAGGTAGAAAGTACAGCAAATAGCTATTTCAAGGCTACAATGGAGCCCCTTCATCAGTGCAAGAAGCTCAGCAAACAACATGAAAGCTGTAAGAGAACTGAGCGCGAAGCACGTGTGCCCCGGTATTTTTTTTTAAGGCTTTTGTGTTTCGTGCTTTGAATATCTGTTCTTCATCCAGTTCTTTAAATACTGAGCTTTCTTATTTAAAAGCTGTGGCTTTTGATCGGGGTTACTCGCCCAAGATTATTGATTCTATATATAATAGGCTAATAAAGCCCTCTCATTCCAGCAAGGTTTCCGAGTCTAAGGTTGGTTACACCATTGTTTTGCCTTTTTATCCAAAAACAAGTCATCAAGTTGCAAAGATTTTGAAAAAGTTTGGTTTCGATATTTCTTTCTCTCCTGTGAACAAAATCAAGTTTACAAACTTAAAGCATCCCATTGATTGCCAAAGCAACTGGGGCATTTATAGCATCTCTTGCAAATGCGGACTTAGCTATGTAGGCCAGACTAAGCGGCCTCTTAAGCACCGTCTGAAAGAGCATCAAAATTATGTTAAACATAAAGAACTAGCACGCTCTTCCATTGCTCAGCATTGTTGGACTTCTGGTCACTGCTTTGATTTTTCTTCGGCTAGAATTATTTGTAAATGTTCGTCAGTTTATGACCTCGATTTTTGGGAAGCTTACCATATTTGGAAAAATTCCCATTCTCTGGTGAATGATTTTTCCAGTGTTCCATTTTTCCCTGACATCTGGAAGCAATTTTTATAATTTCGTCTTCTAGTGTTTTCTCCCGCCCTTTTTTTCCCTACTTTCCTTTGCCGCCTTCCACCATTTTCTTCGCTCTCCTGGCGTTTCGCTGATCGCTGATTGGTCGGTGTTTTCCCGCTTTGTTGTGAGTTCAAGCGCACTCGCCCATTTGTTATAAATACCGGGGCACACGTGCTTCGTGCTCAGTTCTCTTACAGCTTTCATGTTGTTTGCTGAGCTTCTTGCACTGATGAAGGGGCTCCATTGTAGCCTTGAAATAGCTATTTGCTGTACTTTCTACCTTATTTGTGCTTTATTTACGTTGATTTTTAACTTCAATTATAATATTGAAATTGTTTCTTGATATTTTGCTTTGAACATTAATATGCCAATCAGCAAAGCTATTTTAAAAATTCCTCGTTTTGCAATTAAAATATTCAAGAACATTCAAATTGGAAAACAATACATTATTTATCTAAGTAAAATACTTTAAAAAGTGAGAAATTTCACAATTCCGATCGCTTAATTGCCGAGCTCAACTGAATATCGGCATTTTGGATGAAAGCCAAGAAATAAAAATTTTCCAATAATGATTACGCCATTTTCAACAACACAGTTTAGCACAAGATTTTTCCGGTTTACACCAAAGTTACGATTGAGCTGCTTTTGTCACATTAATAATTTATTTCTTCGGAAAAGTATGTACTGCACTAACATTTCTACGTTAATAAAAATACAAATTATGAATAAATATTTAAAAAAAAATATTTGATTTGTCAGGTACTTAGACATAGCATTTAGGGCATGAAACTAAACTACTCGTTATAACAGTGATCTTCATAATGTTGAGTGCCGTTTAATACTGAGCGTTTAAAATATGCCTTTAAATCGAGTTGTAATAAATGTTGGCCGTAATTTTGAGTACAAACGGTGTACAATTTACCTTCACGCTTTGTTATAGCATCAGCCATTAGTAAACTTGCTGCAGAGAATTAATGCATGTTTGATCTACGGAATCGTTACGAAATTCGTCTAGAACTAAACTAGATTACCCCCTGAGAGTAAATTAATATGAATATTACATCATTAGATGTATACATATGTTGGCTTCTTTTTATTTCAAAGTATATTTTTTAAAAGTTTAAAATGAGATATTTTATGAAGCAAGAAGCTTATTTGGTGCTTATTAAAACTAAATTAATGCTTTTTTCCCCTTTTCAATTGAAGGAAGTCATGAAGACTATTGGAGGAAAATATAAATAATAATATATTTAGTTGGGAAAATTTCAAGACTTTTTTTTGTTTTCAAGTTCAATAATGCACGAAACGAAATTTCAAAATTTCTCTTAAATGAACATTTTAATATACAAAAATATATATGAACTAAGAATGTTTTTCAAATGTGCCCAATAATTTATGAAGTCTCTACCTTTTATACCCATTGTCTTGTGTTCTTCAGCCCTCTAATAGAACATTGACAAAAATGTACCGTTATGTAAAACCGGAGTCGTGACGTGACATTGCAGTGAGTCTGAATAATTTAAAATGTCACAGTTTTCATAACTTTCAACAGTTTAAAAAGAAGAAAAAGATTAATTTCATGTTAACAACATCAAATAAATTTCCTGTTTCATAAAATATCCCATATTTAACTGTTCAAACAATATAGTTTTTAATAAAAAAGGGACTAAACCGATGTATGTATGCATAAAATAATTTTAAATCCGTATTAATACATTATTTGGATGCAATCTAGTTTAGTTCTAGAAAAACGTTTGTCACTTGATGACAGTGTCTGTTACTCGTCACTGTAATTAACGTAACTGTAGTTTTGCCGTTAAATATTGAGATACCAGGGAACTTATTTTAAAGGGCTCTAAAGTGAAATCAGGATCACATATTATAAGGAAACCAGGGCATTGAAAAAATCGCATGTGTGCTTAAGAGATTCATCAATTAATAAAATAGAACAAATATAAAAATAATTTTTTAAATCTTATTTTATATTTTATTTTGGTAAGTAAGTAAGGAAGTAGTGCAAAAGTCATAATAATCTATTTTTTCTTTTTTTTTTAAACATAATTCTCTTCTGCATAGAGTACAAAAATTGCTGAGAACAAGTTCATGCCATAGCTAAAATTAAGATTTTTTAAAACTCTTGGCAGCTGCTTGCTCACTAACTATATTCTTAGGAAATTATACCTTTTGTTTTTACTGAAGATAAATCTGTCATCTTCTAAATTCAATTCGAAAATGCAAATATTTTGTATTATGTAAAGTAAAAAATAATTACTATTGAGTTAAGCACAATAAAAAGCAAAATGCGCAGTTAGGAAGAAAATGATAAGTTATCTACTACTACGTAGTATTTATAATCATGTTAAAGATTTTTGAAGC
>JAXGGA010016240.1:0-27096 GCA_038373865.1 Uloborus plumipes | reverse complement strand
TAAAAATTTCAGCATTTGTTCCTTTTCACCCTGGAAAGGTTTGGAGACCATTTCGAAAAAAAATTCCCTCATAAGCAGTTCTTTTTTTTATTCCAAGAAGATTTTCATGTAAATTGCCGAACATTTGGGTTAAAAATTACTTGCCAAAATGAATATTATAGGTCGTTGAAAACAGCAAATTTTTCTGCGTTCAATGCAGTTAGTCCTTATTCTATATCTTAAATACAGTGCGAGATGCTTGTGTTTAATCCATACTTTTTCAAGGCTTCCCTCGATTTCAGGCACCACGTTCCTCATTAAAACCACCAATTTAACTTTAACTATTTGCCCTTCAGTTTTCTTTTTTATACCATTGGATAAAGCTATATTTTTAACCCCTGATTTTTCTCGACTAGTCAAAAATCCATGCTTCTATCTTAAACACAAAAAAAGTTCCAAGCTTTTGAAGTACAGTGTTCTGATTTACATTTTTCATTCTAGTTATAACCGTTTTATTGTGCTGCCATGGCTCTGTCTTTTAAATTTTTTGTTGTTTCTTCTTTCTAATTTCAATTTCCTTAAAACACTTTGTTTTATAGCGGTTGTTTTAATTGATTTTAAAGCGTTTTCTAAGTAGATGATCTTTTTTTTTAAGAGCGAGTTTAGGCAGACAGCTATTGTCATTGTGTCAAGATTTTTGTTATTACTTCATGGAAGATGTTTGAAGCTCAGATAAAATTCTATACGCACATTTTAATCATCGAAGCATTTAATCATTGTGTATACAAAGATTAGTTTTAATTTGTTTGGAGTTTGCTAAATATCATCCCAATTTCTTGACTACCGAAGAACAGCAAGTTTCGATATACCTTTTTACTTTCTTCTATATCTAATATATAGAAGAAAGTATTGGTTTCGTGAAAATTTTCGAATGTCGAATTTTGACGGATTTGCACGTTTTGAGGTGCGCTGAGTCCATTTCGACCATTTTTGGAAAATGTCTGTCAGTCTGTGTGTCTGTGTGTGTGTGTATGAGTCTGTATGTGTGTGACCAGTTTTTGTGGCCGCGCTAGAGCAAAAACTACTGAATGAAATCGAACAAAAATTTTTGCACATATGTACCACCATGTGAACTGGTGCACCTGACTTTTTTTAGCAAATTCCTCCAAGGGGGGTAGAGCAATCGCAAGTGTTCTGCGCGGGGGTGATTGCTATATCTCAGGAAGTAACCGGCGGAATCAAACGAAAATTGGTCCATAGGTAGACCCTACTGAGTACAGGTGCTGATTCAATTTGTTTGTCAATATCTCCAAGGGGGGTGGAGCAATCGCACGTGTTCTCTGCGGGGGTGATTGCTATATCTCAGGAAGTAACCGGCGGAATCAAACGAAAATTGGTCCATAGGTAGACCCTATTGAGTACAGGTGCTGATTCAATTTGTGTGTCAATATCTCAAAGGGGGGTGGAGCAATCAAAAGTGCTTATTTTTTCATTGCACCTACTGTATCTCGGGAAATATTGCTGCGATTTGAATGAAATTTGAAATAACACTAACCCAATATGGAAGCAAGCATCGATTAAATTTTGGCGCCAATCGCCCCAGGGGGAGGGTGGGGTGATTTTTGCGCTCAGTCAACAATGCGAAAAATTAATTCATTAAAAAATCGCTTTCACGCTATTTAATTATCAAAACAGCTGAAAACTTTCAATGATTTGAAATTTTTAACTGTTGCCAATTTGTTTTTACTAACAAATAAAATGTTTGCAATTAATCTAAACAAGGCTTTTGCAATGATTTCCAATTTCGCTCATTGATTCTGCATTTGCAGGGTTATTACGATAATTGGGAAATTGTAGCTGTCTCCAATTACTCGGGCGAGTACGTATTTTATTTTGTAACCGGAATTCATAAGATAGATATAGAAGAAAGTTTCGTGACGGCCACGACAGCTAGTTTGCAATTACTTTCTCTGTATTCGGCCAGTTTCGTATTTATGTTTGGACTTCAAAAAAATCAAAAGATATTTCAGTCACACCTTTTAAAAATGCTCCCACCCCCCTTGTTCGCGTGAAGTCAAAAAGAAATATCTTTGAAATAATGAACACTAAGTGTGATGAATACTTTCAAAAGCGAAAATGTACAATATTCTTACTAATGAACAGGCCCGTCATTTAGGGGGGGCAGGGGGGTCAATTGCCCCCCCCCCCTTTGACTCTGAGAAATCAATGTATTTACCTATAAGTAGGCGTGGCTTTTGATGCTTTCCTATAAAATTGCATTGCGTTTGGACAATTTGCCCCCCCCCCCCCCTGGAAAAACTTGAAATGACGTCCTTGCTCATGAAGAAGAATTATCTGTTTTTGCACTCACGGTATTTGTTAAGTGGTAATTTTTAAATTAGCTGAAATTTTTAAGTGCTCACCTTTCCTAAATGCAGCATTTCTCGTATTTTCCGGATAATCAATAGCTTTTATTGCATTCATTAATCACTTTAAACTGTTATTAATAGATTGGTGGACATATCATACCGGCAATATAAGCTAGAGTGTGAGAGAGAATAAGCAAGAAAACATTTTACAAAAAAAGAGAGCGTTCAATTTTTTACGAAATCGGAGTTTTTGAAATAGCCGTTCCAATCTTTTCAGAGTTATTATGAATGTTTATATCTTTCTTCCTTTCTGTCAGCTAGTTTATTTTCTATGGGGGATTCAACTTAATAGGCGTGACAAAACCTCAAGAAAATCTCGCCTTGATTTTTTTTCTTTGCATGATATTTCTTTTAAATGTACGCGATTTTGGCAGTTCGTTCTCCATCTGGGAGTTCTGGGAAACACTAAAACTGCGCTTTGTAGTCAGCAATACGAATTTTGGAGCGTATCGTTGCAAAAAATGTTTTAATGGAGCTAGAGCTCACTCCTGGGAAGATGTCACTATTATGAAACAGATAAAGAGTACACATAATGTCAAACTTCAATTAACAACTTCACAGGAGACCTACAAGGTGATTGATTACTTCGCTAAGCGTAACAATAACACGTTAATTGTTTTTTTGGTGACTTACCATACTACACTATTTAATTGTTGTTATATTTATTAGCTGACATTGGAAATTCTAGCCCTTTACCGAATTGGCATAAAACGTGCAGCGAAAATCTTTAGTATTTTTTAATTAAGAAATTTACGAAGTACGTGCTCTTGACTTAAACAAAACCACAACTGATAAACGTAAATTTTAGGAATTATGCTTTGCTAAGGTTTAAAATTAAATTCCTATATTAAACATCTAAAAATGAATTAATAATTAAATACTTCACTCATCTCCCAAACTAGTTCAGCTTCTTTAGACGAGAACTACAAAGATTTCAGGATTTTGATTATTCATTGTACTTTATAGTCTGAGAGAAAAGTCCCGCATTTCCTCCACCAATCACGTTTCAAGAGATATTCACATAAAATCTGACTTATGCCTAAAAACAGCAACACAAATGTCTATTGTAATTTCTGACTTTTGTTTCCGTTATATTTTTCAGAACTCTAGACACGTATTTGGGATCATATTGTCTACATACAGTAGAAATTTCAAAACATTCGGCTGAATATGTATTTTTAATCAAATACTAGCTGACCCGCGTGACGTATTTGCGTTTGAAAACGGTAATTCAAAAATTCAATTTTTTAACGGTATTTTTTTGAAAAGCAGGTACTGGGTAAATTGTTATTTCTCGCAGATTTAAAGGATAATGAAATAATCCTTTACTTTTGCAGTTTCATAAAGTAATAAGGGAATAACCAAAAAAAAAAGAAGAAGAGGAAGAAGAAACCTTTAAGAAATATTATTCATAGCAGAATAAACATTTTTTTTTTTCTAGTTTAATGGATCAGTTCAAACGTAGTTTAAATTCTGCAATTAGTTTAGGTGGTATATTTTTGGAAACTTAGATCAAAATTGAGAAGAAAGAGTCATTCAAAAGCAACGAATCTCATGACCGGATCGAACCAACGATCTTCGTTTTTAGCGCGTTGCTCCACCATTGCATCTCTCTATCCATTGTGTCTGAATTTTCAGAACCTATTCCTTGAAGTAATGTTTAGTAAAAGACGGGATTTTTTTTTTTTTTTTTTTGTGGAAAAAAGAAAAAGAAAGACCAATTTTTTACCTTGAGTCTGTTTTATCATTAGCCGGCACGACAAGCTTTTAAATAATGGGCAAAGCGTAAAATGTTACACAGGAATAACTAAGATCTCCCGTGGTGGCAGAAAAAATATTCTTAAGATTAAAGTTTGCAAATACCTTTGTGCTATAGATGCAAAGAAAGTTGCAACGTATAAGAAGGCACAAATGAGCAGGGGTACTGCAGACACGTGTTTCGGCGTTACAAGATACGCCTTTTTCAATGCCACAATTTTTTTGCATTGAAAAAAATATTCCTTGTAACGCCGAAACACGTGTCTGCAGTATCCCTGCTTATTTGTGCCTTCTTATACGTTGTAACTTTCTTTGCATTCTTAAGGTTATTGGTGTATTGAAGTATTTTTTAATTTTTACTTTCTTCTATATCTAATATAGGGTTGGTTCGGGTAAGTGGGCCACTGGGAAAAGTGGGCCAATCCCCTTAAAACTGAAATACGCTTATAGTTTTTATACTTTATTTTACTGATCATGTTATATTTTATCACAGGTATTGGTTTTGCATATATTTGAAATTCATGAAAATTTTTTTTAGATCGGATAATTTATGTCGAAAAATATTCCAAAAAAAAAATTTTTTTACGAGTTCAAGCAGCATTTTTCAAAGAAGTATTTTGGAGTTAGTTTTTATTATCTTTTCTATGTCATTACATTTTCTTGTACAGTTTAACATGAAGTACACATTGCAATAGGAATTTTTACGCAAAGTATTATTAATAAGTGTTTAAGGGGGAGGGGTCCCATTTACCCCGTGGTTTTTGCCTATTAGGGTAAGTGGGCCCCCTCACTATGGGGTAAGGGGGCCCCCTCATAATAATGATGATTTCAAAATGAAAAGCAGTTCTGATGAAGCAATTTCTGAGATGAAATGAAAGAAAATGATACAGACCTAGAAAGAATTGATGGTTCAGCTACAAAAACTGCAAAAGCTGGTAACTATCTATTTGGGAAACTTGCATCAAAGAAAACCATAAAGTATTATTTGGTTCAAATTTTAAAATATGATACAAATGAAAAAAATTACTGCTAAATTTGTTAGAAAGAATAGAAAAAATACACTTTTTATTGGTTAAATGTAAATGATGTTCGAGTTGTAACTGAGGATGAAATGATAATGTTTCTCCCTCAACAAACTTTAAATAGACGCTGCCATTAAGTGTTTCTATTTTTTTTCAACCAATATATTTTTTCTTCTTTGCCCAAAATTGATCTTAATCTTCTCTATTATGCTTCTTCAACACTAATTTATATGTAAAAGCAAAAAATATGCCAAACGGCTTTTAATGAATTTCTCAGACACAATTGTTTTGTATTCTGCTTTATAATTTTTTGTCATACAGATTTAAATGTAAGTAGATATCTCTTTAGTGGATACATTTACAAAAAAATGTTTCCCACTAAAATTTTACATACTTTACTAGGTAGGACCTGCAAGCCCCCTTTTTAGATATGCTCACTTTGAATATAAATAAACGGGGGATAGTCCACTTACCTTCCTAGGGGTTAGTGGGCCCCCCACGTCATTTTTTAAAGAATACGATAGGTAAAAATGTTCAAAGCTTTTTTTAGGAAATAATGCGAAACTTTTATTTAATCATAATGTCCAAGATAAAATAAGTCAACAAGTTTAAACTGTTTTGCTTTAAAGCTGCTGTATAAGGCCTTTAAAACGAACTGTTCTAAAAAGGGGGCCCACTTACCCTAACCAACCCTATAGAAGAAAGTATTGGATTCGTGAAAATTTTCGAATGTCGAATTTCGACGGATTTGCACGTTTTGAGGTGCGCTGAGTCCATTTCGATCATTTTTGGAAAGTGTGTGTGCGTGTGCGTGCGTGAGCACGCGCGGCCGCGATAGAGTAAAAACTACTGCATGAAATCGAACAAAATTTTTTTGCGAATATGTACCACCACGTGAACTAATGCACCTGACTTTTTTTAGCGAATTCCTCCAAGTGGGGTGGAGCAATCGCACGTCTTCTGCCAATTGGTGATTGCTATATCTCAGGAAGAAACCAGCGGAATCAAACGAAAATTGGTCCATAAGTAGACCCTATTAAGTACAGGTGTCGATTCAATTTGCGTGTCAATATCTCAAAGGGGGTGGAGCAATTGAGTGTTCTTCTTATTTAATGTAACTGTTATATCTCGAGAAGTGATGAACGAAAATCGGACAAAAATTGGTACTCAAGTAGACGTTAAAGAGTACAAGAACTGATTCAATTTTTGTGTCGATTGCTTAAAGAGGGGTCGTGCAATCAAAAGTGCTTATTTTGTCATTGCACCTGCTATATCTTGAGAAATATTGCTGCGATTTGAATGAAATTTGGAATAACACTAAACCCATATAAAAGCAAGCATCGATTAAATTTTGGCGCCAATCGCTTCAGGGAGAGGGTGGGGTGATTTTTGCGCTTTATCAACAATGCGAAAAATAAATTCATTAAAAAATCGCTTTCATGCTTTTTAATTATCAACACATCTGAAAACTTTCAATGATTTGAAATTTTTAACTGTTGCCAATTTCTTTTTACTAACAAATAAAATGTTCGCAATTAATCTAAACAAGGCTTTTGCAATGATTTCCGATTTCGCCCATTGATTCTGCATTTGCAGGGGTATTACAATAATTGAGAAGCTGGAGCTGTCTCCAACTATTCGGGCGAGTGTTTTATTTTGTAACCGGAATTTATAAGATAGATAATAGAAGAAAGTTTCGTGACGGCCACGGCAGCTAGTATTTGTTTAACAATGAAAGAAAATGAATGACACTTAATTGTGAAATGGTCTCCAAGACAACGGAAGCACAACACGTATTTCAATCGCTTCAGATAATAGTAGATATAATACTTATTTAATGAGCTATTGCATTCTTAAAAAGCAGATACCATTTTAAATGTTCATCTTCCAAGCCAAACACGTGCCTAGTTTATTGTCAAAGAATTGCCTGTTACAGATAAAGCTAACAAAAAATATAATGTACACAAAAGTTAAATACTCATTGAACTTACGTTTTACTTCGAAACAAAAGAAAAAAAAGGTATGAATTGTTTACAATTTTTCAGAAATGAGTCTTTCTCAGGCCATTCCATTCTGCGATTTAGTCAAGAGACGTATTATTAAAGGAAGCCAGTAATGAATTTTTCCATTTGGTTTGCTGCTATTGATTAGTTTCAAAATGTGACTTTGCTTTTAATCAGCACTTCACTTGTAGTTACGCGAATGCAATGGGAGCAACCTTATGCTTGTTGATACCTTCGAAGAAAAAAAATCAAAGGAATAATAAAGAAAAACATCTGCATTTTTCAGGATGCCGAAACACTTTCAGGATGATTTTGCTCCCGTATATTTTACTTACCTGTTTTTTGGTATTGTGGACTACAACTGCACTAAATACAGAAAAGAGCCGTTAGCGATGATTTTATTTGCAATTATTTCTTTCTGCGAATTTATTTCTTTCCTCTATATGTTTCTTTTATCTGCAGTCTTCCGGTATGCTGCGAAATCAGCTGACATGTTAGCTGTGGTCTCTTTGGGACTGTCAGTTGTTCTTAAAGTTTTCCTTCGTATTACTATGCGCATTCAAAATGAGAAAATAAACAAAATAGTGAAAAATGTTTCGCAAACGTATCACATAATATGCCAACGAAAAAATAATAATTTTAATAAATGGGCAATCCTAACTGCTGCAATCCTGATTAATTTGTACATCGTTTTGAATTGTATTTTTTATGTGTTTTATGTTATGCCAAAAAATGATGACAGAAGTTATCTAATTAGTATATTGTATCATCACTTGTTAGTCAGAATAACGGAATTACCTGTTTTTTTATTTTGCTGCATATGTTTTGTTCTACAAATCTCCTTGAAAAATTTTGCATATGAGATTAAAAAAGAAAGTGTTAGGTATGATGGTAAAATTAAGTACGGTTACTTATTCTTTATGCATAATAAAATAATGAGGGCATTTTTAGATTTTAAAAATAAATTTAACTGTCAACTATGCATAATACTTGTCATTACTCAGGTTGAAGTGTTCGCAAAATTATATTATATGATTTACGATATGATCGATATGGATATTTTTGATAAAATACGTGTTGTTGTTCCCTGCGCTAGAATCATGACGTTGCAATACTTTATCTCCTCACTGGAACATTCAGCTAAAGAGGTAGAAACTGCCGCGAGCTACTTGCTGATTGATAAGAAAAGTGCTGTCAAAGCTTTACGTTTTTACGAAAAAGTCCGTGCTCGGCGAATCACTTTTTATGTGTTTGATGATATACCTATAACAAAAACCTTGTTTTGGTCAATCATTGGTAATTTGATATCATACGGAATAACATTTGCTACGCAGGATGATTCTGTTTGCAAGTCCAATTTTCGAGAAGCTTTTGCGGATAAAAACCGATCAATCTACCGTTGGGACTAACCTAACCTGGCAGCGTCTGTGGTTACTGTGAGCAGGATCTGCGTAGGGTTAGGTAATGCTGTCCGGTTAGGTTTTCTCCGACTATAGGTTTTGGAGGAAGACCCGCTTTTATAACAGATAATAACTATAGTTGATCTTCGGAAAATTTAGCTGAAGACATAAAAACTGCTGCAAGGTACTTGCTGATTGATTGGAATCGAATCACGTTTTACACATTTCCGATGATATACATATAACAAGAACATTTGCTCAATGATTTGTAATTTGGTATCATATGGAATAGCATTTGCGTCATTGGATAGCGGGGCTTGAAAGTCCAAAATTCAAGAAAATTTTATGAACAAAACTCGATTGACTAGGCTTTTGAAGTAGACCCATTGCTGATTCAGATAACTATGGCAGTAAAATTTTTCATCTCATCTTTAAAACGTTGATCTGAAGAGACAGAAACTGCTGAAAGCTACTTGCTGATTGATAAGAAAAATGCGGTGAAAGCTTTACGTTTGTATGAAAAATTCGAGTCTCGTCGAATCACGGTTTACATTTTTCATACTATACCTACTTCAAAAACAGTGTTTAGGTGAATGATAATTTGGTATCATACGAAATAACTTTTGCTACTAAGGAAAGTGTTAATTTCAAGTTCAAAATTCAATAACATCTTCCTAACAGAAGTACTTTGAAGCAAGCCCGTTGTAAGATCAGATCATAATTATAACTGTGTAATATTTCATCATCTGAATAAAATACTCAGCTGAAGAGGTAGAAACTGCTGCAAGCTACTTGCTGATTGGTAAGAAAAGTGCGGTCAAAACTGTTCGCTTGTATGTAAAGGTTCGTACTTGGTAAATTAAGTTTTCCTTTTGTACTAATGTACCTATAACAGAAACATTGCATTGGTCAATGATTAGTAATTTGGTATTATACGAAACAATATTTGCTACGCTGGATAGTGTTGTTTGCAACCCAAAATACGAGGGTTTTTTTTTTTTTTTCTTTTTTTGAGTAAAACCCAATCACACTAGATTTTTGAAACAGTTCTATTGTACTTACAGATGATAATTCGCTGCTTGAAATGAACAGTGGCATATTTGCAAAACACGACTTTTCACTAGAGCGTTTCAAAGTTTTTGCAGTAAAACGGTATTTTGAAGTAAAATGGTATTAACCCTTTAACTGTCAAGTTATTTTGATTTTTAACACTTTTTCAAGCACAAACCCGAGAAACAGTCTGGTTTGACAAAGAGATAAGCCGAAATAACCGTCCCCCGATATATATTCGGGTATAACAATACGATGCACTCAAAAAAAAAAAAAAATACCCCGAGTAATACTCGGGCGTGACATTTTCGAAAACCAGCTGTGCCCAAGACTATCTCGATCATGACAGTTAAAAGGTTAAGGGTACTTATGCCGATTCAACTTACAGAGACATAGATGTTCCTCCTCCAAGCAATTTCTTCAGAACTTACACAATGGCGGCTGTGTCGTTGTTTACTAGTGGAAGCGCGCCAAAATAATAACTATGCCTATCATCTCATGCCTGGAAGCCTAGAAACGGCTTCATGCTACTTGCTGACTGATAAAAAATATGCGATCAAAGCTTTACGTTTGCATCAAATATGTCCGTGCTCGGTGAATCATGTTTCTCAAATTTAACGATATATTTGGAGCAAAAATTTTGTTTTGATCAATGATTGGTAACTTCATTTAGTATATAATTACATTTGCTACCCTGTATTGTATTTGCAAGCCCAATCGGAAGATAGGGTCACCCGGGGCAATTCCTGGTCAGCAAGTTTCTGGGGTAATTCCTGGTCACAGTCCTTTTTATGTCTTAATTATTCTTCAGCAAAATGAAAAAAATCACAGAGATACTCTGAACTATCTTCATTGCAATTCATTACTTAATTATGAGTTGACTGTGTACTTAGTTTGACAAAAAAAATCTTTTTAAAATGGCTTGTTAAATTTCGTAAAACAAGATTGGCCTTAGTTTTGATACATTTATACAAAGATCGTGATCGAACTCAAACTTCTGAATATTTTTCTTTTTTCTCTTTTTGGTTGAATTAGGTACCATATTAGTTACTGAAAAATAGTTTTGGATTCACCATTATTGTTTTGAATAATTTTCAGGAAGGCTCCAAATAATGCCCCTGGTTACTGGGGTAATTCTTGGTCAGTGGGGTAATTCCTGGTCAGTCCTTTTTTTGATATTTATGAATTATTATTTCGCCAATTATTGACATATTTCATTGATTTAAACTATAAGTAACTCTGTGAGCCTTAACTGCAAAGTTAACTGTAACCGCAATGTAACATTCATATCTGTTAATGATAAGTATACAATATACTGAATTTTTCTTTGTTAAATTTCATCCAATTATTTCATAAATTTAAATAATTATTCTTAATTATACTAAGAGAAATGCTTAACTGTTAACTGCATTGTACTGTTCACCTTAACCTATTCATAACAGACAGAAGCATGTGCTCAGTGTGTATGGTGCATGTGCACCATATTTTTTATGGACCTATTTATTTGGTAGGTGAAGATTCATTCACAACAGATATAAAAGCTGTAGCTGTTGCATACAAAGTGTACAGAAAGTATTTTGGCTAAGTTTTATTAAGTAAATATATTATGTTGAAAAAATTTGCATTCTTCCTTAAAAAAACTAAATACAGTGTTTAATTAGCTATATATATAAATAAATTCTTTATCTAATTAGTTTAATGACTTGTATTATTAATGTGCTTACAAAATGTATGTATTTGCATCAATCATGTGAGTGACCAATAATTGCCCCGTAAGTGACCAGGAATTACCCCATCTCTGGGGTAATTCCTGGTCACTAATTAACGACAATTATTCAAGCTCATTGTGTATTGTTGATAGCATGAATATTTTATTCAATGGACATCCCAATGTGCTTCCTCCATACCAAAATTTGTAACTCTAACTGAGATAGATTTTGTGATAATTGGATGTTAATGCTTTTTGACCAGGAATTACCCCAGGTGACCCTAATACTCCGAATGAAAATACCTCTACACAGTATAAAATGAAGTTTCAAAAAGCGTCTGTGTGTTTGAACGCGCAAAACTCGAGAACTACCTGGTCGATTTTGATAAAAATTTCAGCATTTGTTCCTTTTCACCCTGGAAAGGTTTGGAGACCGTTTCGAAAAAATTCCCTCATAAGCAGTTCTTTTTTTATTCCAAGAAGATTTTCATGTTAATTGCCGAACATTTGGGTTAAAAATTACCTGCCAAAGTGAATGTTATATGTCGTTGGAAACAGCAAATTTTCTGCGTTCAAAGCAGTTAGTCCTTATTCTATATCTTAAATACAGTGCGAGATGTTTGTGTTTAATCCATACTTTTTCAAGGCTTCCCTCGATTTCAGGCACCACGTTCCTCATTAAAACCACCAATTTAACTTTAACTAATTGCCCCGCAGTTTTATTTTTTTGTACCATTGGATAGAGCTATATTTTTAACCCCAGATTTTTCTCTACTAGTCAAAAATTCATGATTCTATCTTAAACACAAAAAAAATTCCAAGCTTT
Source organism: Uloborus plumipes (assembly GCA_038373865.1). NCBI lineage: Eukaryota > Metazoa > Arthropoda > Arachnida > Araneae > Uloboridae > Uloborus > Uloborus plumipes. The sequence goes on along the minus strand of JAXGGA010016240.1, from coordinate 14,921 downwards.
TGAAGTACAGTGTTCTGATTTATATTTTTCATGGGTCAAGATTTTTGTTATAACTAGGGATGCACCGATTAATCGGCAGTACCGATTAATCGGCCATAATCGGCCACTTTGCCGATTATTAATAATCGGCAAAATCGGGCCGATTAATCGGCGGAACAAATATTTCTTAGATATTATTTTTTAAAGTAAACCATTACTAAGAAATAATGATGAATAATTTTATTAACAGTAATAATAATCCTCACCGTTGATGTAAAGTTTTTAATACATTAATTCTCCTATTTTGAATAAAAATACACATAGTTAATGTAGCTACAATTTTTCATGCGTCGATACTTTTCTCCTTGCTTTTAGATAATCTTCAATTTTCACAAAGAATAAAAGTCTTGAATTACATAGCTACTAATAATTGAAAAATTGAAACTGAAAGAACTTCAAAATTGGATTGCACCCCACACACTCCCATCTTTTTTTTTTTTTTTTGAATTTTTATGTCTAGTTTTCATAATTAGCAATGCGTTAATGCAGTCTTATTTACAATAGTATGAAAATTAGTTCAGAGAAATTTGATAAAATTTTGAAATTATTTCAGGAAAATTAGGAAAATTTAAGACAAAATTAGGAACAATTTCAAAAGTTAGAATTGTAAAAAAAAACGAAGAAAAAACTGTAACGGTGAAATTGGTAGTACTGAAAACAACCATTTTAATCATTAATCGGCTTGACCGATTAATCGGCCGATTATCAACTGCCGATTAATCGGTAATCGGTAATCGGCCAATTTGCTTATCGGTGCATCCCTAGTTATAACTTTATGAAAGATGTTTGAAGCTCAGATAAAATTCTATGCGCGCATTTTAATCATCGAAGCAAAATCGGTTTTTTTTTTTTTTTCATTTTCAGGCGAAAGGGAAATTTATATTTGCAAGAAAATGTTTCTTTACGTTTATAGAACGAGCATAGCCGTGCGGGTACAGCTAGTTAATCTAATAAACAAGGGCTTACTTTCTGATGAAAATTTTAATGAAGTAAATCAGCTCTTAAAATAAGAGCACATTTTTTGTGTATACAAAGATTAGTTTTAATTTGCTTGGAATTTGCTAAATATCATCCCAATTTCTTGACTACCGAAGAACAGCAAGTTTTGATATACCTTTTTTGCAATTACATTCTCTGTAATCGGCCAGTTTTGTATTTATGCTTGGACTTCAAAAAAATCAAAAGATTTTTTAGTCACACCTTTTAAAAATGCTCCCACCCCCCTTGTTCGCATGAAGTCAAAAAAAAATATCTTTGAAATAATGAACACTAAGTGTGATGAATCATTTCAAAAGCGAAAATACAATATTCGTACTCATGAAAAAGAATTATCTGTTTTTGCACTCACGGTATTTGTTAAGTTGTAATTTTTAAATTAACTGAAATTTTTAAGTGCTCACCTTTCCTAAATGCAGCATTTCTCGTATTTTCCGGATAATCAATAGCTTTTATTGCATTCATTAATCACTTTAAACTGTTATTAATAGATTGGTGGACATCTCATACCGGTAATGTAAGCCAGAGTGTGAAAAAGAATAATCAAGAAAACATTTTGCAAAAAAAGAGAGCGTTCAATTTTGCGAAATCGGAGTTTTTGAAATCGCCGTTCCAATCTTTTCAGAGTTATTATGAATGTTTATATCTTTCTTCCTTTCTATCATCTACTTTATTTTCTATTGGTGATTCAACTTAATAGGCGTGACAAAACCGCAAGAAAATCTCGCCTTGATTTTTTTTTTTCTTTGCGTGATATTTCTTTTAAATGTACGCGATTTTCGCAGTTCGTTCTCTATCTGGGAGCTCTGGGAAACACTAAAACTGCGCTTTGTATAGTCAGCAATACGAATTTTGGAGCGCATTGTTGCAATAAATGTTTTAATGGAGCTAGAGCTCACGCCTGGGAAGATGTCCCTATTATGAAACAGATAAAGAGTGCAAATAATGTCAAACTTCAATTAACAACTTCACAGGATACCTACAAGGTGATTGATTACTTCGCTAAGCGTAACAATAACACGTTATATGTTTTCTGGTGACTTACCATACTACACTATTTAATTGTTGTTATATTTATTAGCTGACATTGGAAATTCTAACGCTTTACCGAATTGGCTTAAAACGTGCAGCGAAAATCTTTAGTATTTTTTAATTAAGAAATTTACGAAATGCGTGCTCTTGTCTTAAACAAAACCAGAACTGATAAACGTATATTTTAAGAAATATTGCTTTGCTAAGGTTTAAAATCAAATTACTATATTAAACATTTAAAAATGAAGTAATAATTAAATACTTCACTCATATAAACGATAACAGTGGGTAACAAGTGAAAAATAATAATTTGAAAATAAAACCTGTACATGACGTCTTGTTCATGTTCTCAAATCCGCTTCTTTTAATAGGGGTAATGATTCAAAGGCAATAAAACTACAGTGAATCCTGATTTTTCATCCCCCGCAACCTACGTTTTCTTCAGTTTGTACTCTTTTTATAGTTCCCTTATTTTACGTTTTCTTTCATTCAGTCTTTTGAGAAACGAAAAATCGTTGTTTAGCTGTACCTAAAAAAAATGACGTGTATTTTGTTTTTAAGACTGGAGAGACACCTAACTGGTGTGAGACTACTGTCGTACTGTCACTCACTTTTGAGGAGTAGTCGAAGTTAGGTACCTGAAATTACCAGAAAATTAAATTAAAGAGCAGTGAAAGAATCATTTATTTAAAATCAATTACGAACAATTGCAAAATTAAGGTAGTTAAAGGAAACACTCAAGAAAACAGTTTGATTGATCAACATCAAGATCAATAGCAGTGTTTTTTGTATTTCCAAATACAGTGAACTCTCACTTATGCGCCGGCCCATTGGACCAGCAGAAAAAGGCGCATAAGTAAGAGAGACGTATAAGTGAACAAGCCTATTTCAAGGACTAAAACGCAGCATAGGTTCTAATGAGAGAATGAATAAGAATGTTTCTATAGACAAGAAGGGGGGGGGGCATATTACTACCCGGGGGAAGGGGCATATTACTACGGTTTGGCAATGACTGCAACGTAACTACAATGATAAAGAGAAAAAAAAATTGTAGCATACCTAATTACACACTGTTCCCTTTAAAACGATCCATAATAGATAATTGTCCCTCCCCGAGCTTTGATCATTCACCTTTATTGCTCACGAAAGGCATTTTTTTTCCTCGTGGACTAAAGAGGAAAGTGAAGAAAAATTCCTTTTTTAAAAAATAAATAAATACATTTTTCTATTTTACGGATAATTCGGAGCATCAGTGAAATATTTATCTTTAGAGCGACGCATAAACCAATGATACTATCATTTCTTTGCTATAGAATGTGCTGGGACCATTCGAAATCGTCGTATAAGTGAAAAAGGCACATAAATGTGGCGGCGTATAAGTGAGAGTTCTCTGTATACTGTATATTCCAAAAATATTTTGAGAAGTACTTCATCGATGAATAAAAGTTTGTGTAAGCGCTCATTGACTTCATAGGTGGTCCGTAAATAGAGGATCAGTTGCAAAATTTTGCAGACATTGGTGTTCCAACTCCGTTTCCTCATCACCATTGGGGTAGGAGCTACGATGCGTTTTTGTTAAGGGGGTGTCGCCAGGAGCCCTAATCCCCCATGCGGACGGTGTCGCCCTTATGCATAGATTTAGTTTCTGTGGTGTTTGGAACATGGCAGTTAAGTCCTATGTGTCAAAAGAACCGATTCCGACTCTGTATATTTTCATTTCTGCTTATCGATGTCTACGAATTAAAACATGATATTTAGTAATCATGTGAATGGACTATTATGGCTTTCTATTTGACAATTTTTTTGATTTTTCAGGACATTAACTAGTTTATATTTACTTCAAACTTCGAAGTTTTCTTGTGGGCACAGTTAAATTAGAAACCGAGATTAAGTTAAACAGTTTTAAGCAGTTCATTTTTCATAAGCTTGAATGTATCTGATGAAGAAGCATCACTATTTTCGTTCTTCCTCTCTTGGATAATTTAATTCTTGCACTTTATTTTTAAAACTGATTTTACTGCACTCATTTGAAAGTCACAAACATTATTATCAGTTTTTTGTGTAGTGGTATTATGCATATATTTTAGGAAAATCTTGGACCTACAGCGCTCAAGTCTAAATTTTCCTTCATATGCTTTGTTTGAGCACTGGCAGTCGACTTGTTTTCTTTGGGTTTTCAAAAACAGCTTTTGTAGGACCCTTTCTTTATGATTTATCTGCAACTTCAATAATCTGCCATAAGCTCTATCAATAATGCGAAGTACGTGGAGTTTTAAAATATATTGACTACTTCTGCTTCTTTTGACGTGACAGCAACATTACTCCTTTGACGATTTTTTCATGACTTCGTTGGCCATTTTTTCTTTTTATAGGACATTTAGTCACTTCTTGGCTTTGATGGTTTTAACATAGCTGTTTCATTCCTCTTTTAATGGTATTCAGTGAGCTGAGGAATTCGAAATTTCAGAGTATTTCTATTAAGTATGAAAACTTCAAAAAGAATCAGCAAAATCAAGATAATGTGTCGAGGTCTATTGAATGTAATGCAGCAAGCATTTCGGTTGGTGATGCAGTGTCGAGATGAAAATATTGATGTAGGAAATTCTAAGAAGGAAAATAGTCCTTTTTTTGCGACATCTTTGTTCTTCTTGATGGATCAAGATTTGTCAGAATCCGGTAAATGATGCAGCAAGCGGTTGGTAATGTATTTTATCAGGGAAACTACTTTTATTGAAGCAGGAGGGGGGGGGGCTTATAATGGCAATATTCCTTCTTTTTTTTTTGGAATGATGTTCTCTATTTGAACTAGATCAGGATGAAGTGTTAACATCCATTGAGACGGCTTATAATGACAATAGTTCTCTCTCTCTCTCTCTCTCTTTTTTTTTATTTCATCTTTGTTCTTCTTGATGGATCAAGATTTGTCAGAATCTGTTAAATGAAGCAGCAAGTAGTTCGGTTGATGATGTAATTTATTGGGGAAATTATTGAAGCAGGAGGTTTCTTATAATGGCAATAATGATCCTTTTTTTTAATGATATTCTCTGCTTGAACATGATGAAGATGGTCAGTTAGCATCTACTGAGTTGCCTTATATGGACAACAGTTCTGGTTTTTTCTTTTTTTTTTCAGTCATCTTTTGACTTCTTGATGGATCAAGATTTGTCAGAATTCGTTAAATGATGCAGCAAGAAGCTCGGTTGGTAATGTAATTTATCAGGGAAACTTTTATTGAAGCAGGAGGGTGGCTTATAATGGCAATATTCTTTTTTTTTTTTTTGTGGAATGATGCTCTCTATTTGAACTAGATCAGGATGATGGGTTAACATCTATTGAGACGGCTTATAATCACAATAGTTGATGGTGTAATTTATCGGGGAAACTATTGAAGCAGGAGGTGGCTTATAATGGCAATATTGGTATTTTTTTTTAATTATGTTCTCTGCTTGAACATGATCAGGACAATAAGTTAGCATCTATTGAGACGCCTAATATTGACAATAGTTCTGTTTTTTTTTTAAATATTGAAATAGATATATGTTCTTGTCTATTTCTGGTGGACCAAGATGATGTTTTAAGAAATATTTGAGTTGTGCATCACAAAGTTCTATTGATGACTTGGTGTGGCACTAAAGCTATTGGTGGAGGAGACGGCTAAAGATGTAAATAGTCTTTTATTTTGAGTTGGCAGTTGGTGGCGTATATTGTTCCTGACTTTTTGAAGGGCTTTTTGAAGAAGCCCGTGAGCCGTTGGAAGAGGCTTACCTTTTTCTCTTTTGGTAATTCCACCCCGTCCGGTCCCACCCATGGTTGAAGGCGGAACTTGGCCGTCTTGCTTTTTAGTTTGCCAGGACGTTTAGGTTTGGAAGGTTTTTTTGCTGCCCTTTCCATGATGAAGGTGTCAAAATTCAATTCATCAAAGAATGATTCCATTTTTAAAATATACCTGAAAAGATTAAAAAGAAACGTGTCACTGAATATAAATCAGGAGACAAAGTAAGCAGATGTTTACATTCTTATATTTCTGAAATCATCTATATAATATATTTTAAGTCGCATGATTTTTCTTCACCTTCGTTCACTCATACTTATACACTTTATCAATGAAGCAATTCTATTTCATTCGATGTTTTGACCAGTATTAAATTAGTGTGTAATATCATAGTTTTTATATATATTTATATTTTAAATTTCCTAGTTTAAAATAGTTTAAAATTGTTTCTTTACAATTGGTAACCTAAACGATTTTAGAAAGTTACTTACTTGAATTTATTCATGCATTTCTAAAAAAATAATAATCAATAATTTTACTTTTCTTTGAAAAGATATATAGTAATCACTTAATCATTTCAAGTTGTAATCAGTTTTACTGTAGATAACTCATATTAAAAGCTGAACATTTAAGCTAGGCTTTATTTTCAATTATTTATTCTTGATAATATATATTTATATTAAATATGTTGTATTATTAAAATTTGCGACGTAAACGGCAGTTACTGTTTTCGCAAAGTTCGCAATTAAACGAGTCGCTAAAGCCTAATACGGTTTTATTCTATGCACTTATCATCACGAGGTACAGGATTTTTAATAAGATCACTTATAAGTTATTCATCTGGAAAGTTTATTGAAATTTCGATACTAGAAATTTTGGCTCAATCGCAAAATTTTGGACACATAAAATTTTATCTTGGCACTATCAAAGCAGTAGAAATGCATTAGGGCCCCGTTTTTGGTATCAAAACATTTGGCGAAGACTGAAATAAGTTGCGGAAACCCCTGATACAAAAATATTTTCGATGGTTCTTGTAGTTTCTTATAGACATGCAAGTCTATCTGAATTTGACTCACTGAACCATGAAATCTAAAAATTTTATACTACGTTACGTTGTATTCAACATAAATAAGTAAAAAAAGCTGATTGACTTACGATAATTCTCTTTTTTACGCAAAATCTTGACGTTTTTAAAGAGCGAGTTCGAATTCCTCCTTATAAGATTCACATCGACTCAAAAGTGACGAATTCTAAAACGTTTTCTTTGTTGGAAACAGCACCATTGTTGCAATGATAACTTCAGATTACAATATTTTGCTTACGTTGCTTTGTTGAGGAGAAAACATACGAACGATGGTTACCATTGTTGAATTTCAACAATATTGTTAGTGGAAGAGGCTAAAATGACGTCAGCTTCAGACAAAAATACGAAAAAGTTGTATATTACGGCAAATCAGAGCAAACTGAAATTTGGTTTATACATCGGGAACTTTAAAACAATGAGAATTTTAAGAATTAAAGGGACACATTTCTTTCTTTCACGTTAAACATTTTTGTAACAATGCGTGTAACTCCTTAGAAATTAGACTTTTTACTTAAAGAAAAATGAAAAACAGGACCGTAGTTTCAATTTTTCCTGGGGGGGGGGGTATAAATTCAATGTGAATTATACCAAGAAGAACAGCAGAACTACAACCACTTATGAAAATACATTGATTTTCCAATGTTCTGGGCAATATATCTATTTTGGTCATAATTACCTTAAAATTCTCCTGATTTTTCAACAGGATATTATGGTTATAATAGACCAGGCCATTTGGAAAAGAGAAAAAGCATTTTATTATTAAGCAGTAAGTTGCCACCACTGAGAGAGGGCTAAGACAGAAATACATGCAAAGTTTAATTATCATAATATTGTTGAAAGTGCGTTTTCTACATGATACAAACATTATTTTGATTGCTACGGACTGTTCTAAGAACTAGTTTGCTAAAACTGATTTGTTACATCTATGATATTCATCTGGATTAGTTCACTTACTTAATCTTGTCCCACAACAGTGGAATTTATATTTAATCACCGGAAAATATAACTTTTTTTTATGTGGTTACCGGACTCGCCTTCAAACTCTCCTCAAGGCTCCCATGGACCACTTTGGTTCCACCATTTAGGTGTCTCTATTCAAAACCTTAAACGCGTTAGAAGTGCTATTCAGATCTATCTTATATAAGCATGCTACATGAATATTAGCGTAGAAATAAGTCAGATGTTATATTGTCGGCCCCGCTTAATCGAATAGTGTCGGTTCCAAGAAATATTATCCGATTAAACGGGGTATTTGAATAAGCGGGGAAATTTACCTTAGCTTTCCAAATTGACACCATTTGTCTTAAAACATAACAATAATAAATTAAAAGTGCTACATATAGAAAATTATTAATGACATTGGTAACAATCTTTTAAAATTTACTATTTCAAGAAAATAGTATAATTATTTAGTCTTTATGTTTTAAGTAAAAAATTGTAGAAGAGTAATTTAAGACTTGAGTTATAAAATGTTTGTTTGAATACCTTTTTTCACTACATTATTTGTTGAAAAAGTCCACATAGGTGAAAGACAAAGTCACCCCACTTGTCTGCAATGCTTATATTTATTTGTGTTATTTAATTTAATAATCGTCTTCGCTATTTGCTGTTTTCATTTTTTATAATGGCAACGTCAAAAAAAGGGGGGGGGAGGATGAATGCTGTTTTCCACGTTGTTGACGGAATTATAGAATGACGATATAATAAAAATCTTTAGGTAAATAATTGCCCTAACTAATTTATTTTTAATTTATTCAAAATTTTTCTCAGCAGAAATTGCTGTGAAAGCTCATCAATATTATTCGATTATCCGGGGAAATTATTCGATTAAGCGGGGATCTTTAACATGGCGTCAATGGGGAAATATTCGGTTCCTGGAGGTTATATTCGTATAAGCAGGGTATTCGTTTATCCGTTACCGGATTAAGCGGGGACGACAGTATATGATAAATTAGATTTTAAAAAATAGTTTAATTTTTTTTTGTAAGGAGAATAAAGGTAAAAGATAAAAAGAAGTAGGTAATTAATCAATATTAAAAGGTGATTTTTTTGATGAAACATTATGAATTTTCAAGATACGTTTTAAATAATACGCTATGTTTTAAAGAGGTAGAGCAAGAAATGAACCTGGTAGTGCTAAACTCCTATATTTATTAAAAAAAAACAAAGTCCAGTCACAATATTGATTGAAAAATGAAATCATTGCAAAGCATTTGATCCTAGACTCCCTGGTGTGTATATTTCTGGGTTAGTTTGGCCCCCGCAGACAGCAGAGAAGGCATTTCAGCAACTTAGCTTGTTTAGAAGACTCTCACTTTCATTTAATAGTCGAACATTACTTTACATTTTTCAGCGCTCTATTTTTATACTTAAAATTTTAGTTTATCATATTTTTGAGTATGCAAACATACGCGGGAAGTTTTCATACTTCGGATGACCTTTTCATACTTAAAAGCATTCAAAGATACATTGATCTTGATGCATTTATATCAATAAGCTTATTTCGTTTTGCATTGAAAAAGGAATTGTTTGTATTCCCGAAACGCATGCCAGCAACGTACTGTAGTTTTTCGCATTTAAAATGTTGTTTAATTTATTTTTATAACAGCAATAGGGGACCGAAAAGTTTTTTTCAAACAAAGCAATTGTTAAAAGTTTTTATCTTAAATCAACGATGCAAATTATTCTTGTTATCAAAGGCTTTTTGCCATCTAGTGGTATATTTTAAATCCCAGCTAGATTTTGAAAATGTTGTTCTTGGAGCAAAATATATAGAAATGGTATCCAGAATGCAAGCCAAATTTGTAGAAAATGTTTTAACGATCGTAAGAAAGGGAAACCCGACTGCTATACTGCCGTGCTAAGCACAAAAGTCGTATCTGCACTTTTTAACAAAATTGAGTTATCGCCACCTGGTGGCTCTTTGTGACGTATTTTATCCCCCAAAAAAATGACATTGTCATTTGAGAACGGAAAATATTTTTTAAAAAATTCTGAAAAAGTTTCATCTGAATCAAATACATGGTGACGCAAAATTTTAAAGAGTTATATCTCAGTGTACTGGTGCGCCATTTTCACATGTCTGTTTTGTGTTATCATCGGCTGTTGCGATATAGAAATTCCTTTAGGCCACCAAATGCTTGGACCTCACATAGGGAAACTTTCAGACGTAAACACGCTGTTTTGTATCTATTAACATCAAAGGCGAGGAACTCTCAGAAATGCGAGCAAATAGTCAAAAAGTGTTCGTTTTCCACGAAATACAGCCATATGCCTATTTGTGTACCACTGTGAAATGGCAAATGGTTGACATTTGTTGCGCCCAGCGAGAATTCCTGTTTGGTGTGAAACGACATGCAATGACACTATGCCGAACATAAATTCGATTGGAATATAAACGCTCTGACAAGAGAACGGTAATAACTTTCATCATTCTCGGATAAGCACACGTTGTCTGATAAACCCAGTTGTCGGGGAGGCTCCCTGATATACCCAGACTTGGGGGGTCGGAGAGGAGAAGCGATCTGGTGAGCGAACAACACGGAAGGATGTTGTTGCGCGGTCCAAAATATCTGTTCTTATTATTTGTGTAACATAGCTGGAAAAAATTTCAAAAATAAAATGCTGGAATTTTACTTGCATCCTCTGTTTCAATCAACCAACAAACAGAGTGTCCAAAACGGTACATCAGTTTGAGCTCGACTGCAGATATCACTTTTGTGCTTAGCACGGCAGTATACCCATAAGATTCACTTGGCATTACATCATCTGATTTTCCTTTATTGCTGTCTATTTAAGAAACAAAAGAGAAAAAAAAACTTGAAAAATTGGCTTGCATTCAAGATGCCACTTTAAGACAATTTACTCCAAACATCTTTTTTTTCCAATCTATTCGGGATTTAAAATGTACTATTAGGTAGCAAAAGGCTCTTGATAAAGAAGATAATTATTTTTTACGTAAAATAAAAACTTATAAAAATTTCTTTATTTGAAAAAAACGACATTACTTTCCGACAATCCTTACATATTTTTGAAAACATAATGAAAATAATAAAACAGAAAGATAACGCGCAGCAGACATTTTGAGCTAGCACAGGGAGATGCTATCCACATAAATCAAAATTTAAACGCTGCGTGCAAACGAGTTAGTTTATATCTATTTTAAATACCAATTTTTTCCTTTAATTTAACACTTTTACCAGGTTTATTTCCTAACATTTTTTTAACAGCTTATCAAACAGGCCTATATTAAGAAAACAATTTAAGTAACTTTAATATAACATGCCTATTAGCTGAGAATTTAACAATACTTAAACGTTGAGAAAATATTTTAGCATGTTTTTCGAAAAAATACAAGTTTTACAGTAATAACGGTAACTAGGCTTTGATAGAACATGGAAAGGTAGAGAAAATGTGTTATTGGCTTTTAACTTTTTTTCCTTTTTGAACAAGTCCAATTCTTCATTTCGAGTCATCTCAAATAGAAAGCTATTAGCCAAAACTAATCCACAACTTCATGCAGAGACTACTTTCTGACCTTATGGTGATCTGATTCGATAAAGAACATAACAACTAAGTTCTCTTATTGGAGCAAAACTAATCAGCACTTACCCATTGATTCCGTAACATATGTTGAAGGTTGTAACTCGTAATGGGCTGTTCTGTAAATGACAAAATCTCTCAGACATTCTGTCATTCGGTATTCCTTTGTCAAGAATGTTTTGATTCTGTCAAGACACAAAATGTATTACTATACCTATATGTTTACCTTTAATTATAACCCTATTTCTAAATTAAAATTAACGGAAATTAAATACATAGTTAGGATTAATGAAAGAGTAAAAATTAAACTATCCCAATTTTTTTGCCAGGGTCACTCGCTATACAAGTTCCATGTTTAAATCCGATTTATAATGACTATTTTTGTGTTTATCTTTTTCCTGTACATTTAAAAAATTAAATGGGCTTAACATTTATTTTATGAAGATGAAATATGTACAGTAAATTTCTTTAAAGAAATCACATCAAAAACAAATTTAATTAAAAATTAACTTTATGAAAATTGGTGCTGATAAAACGAGCAACTATTTTGAAAATAAATTGATGTCAAGTAACTATTGAGACAAGTTTATATATTTATCTATAAACTCAATGTCTGGCGTGCTACGTGTATACAAGATTACAAAGTCAGAAATCGACGAATGAGAAACAGGCTTCATATTTATTACGCAAAAGTTATTTTACATAATATTTTAGTATTTAAGAAAATTTTAGTGCAGTTGTTGAATTTAAGACCTACAAATGTATTACAGGCGTAACCATGACGAAGCACACATCATCGTAACGACTTACTAATCTGACAGGCTTTTGTTAATCACTGAGCTTTCGTTGCAATGCGTATGTTAGAAAGACAGAGCGCAACTTTAAGCAACCGCTTTTCCCTTTCTTGAAAACAAAATTGTACTCGGCAATTTTAAGCAACGACTTTAAAGCTTTGAACCTTGTTTAAAAGCAAAATTATATGCCGGACGTTTTAAGCAACCGTTTTATAAACTATTCTTAAAAACCAAAATATTGCATAAAGTCGTCTTTCTGAATCAAATGCCGAATGCAAATGAACTTAAAAAATGAATATGATACTAAAATAAAAAATGCATAGAGACCTAGTTTTTAAGTAATATATTTGCAGATGGCTTATAAAATGTTAAAATGCTTTTCACGAAGATTATTATTTTTCTCCTCTGGATATGTTTTATTATTTTGTTCTTCATTTATCAATTTCATTAAATCTTCTATAATATGTTTCCTGATGGCAAAGAATGTCCAAAGATTCCAATATTGGTTCAACACCTGGGAGGACCATGTGTTACTTTCAAAGAAGAAGTTTGGTACTTGTGATTACTTTTATAACTTTCGTGTCTAATATTGTTGAAGGCGAGGAAAACTTAATACTGATTCATACATTTAATTTTTTCCCAAAGATAGCAAACTTGTTTTAACTTGTTTCATCAAACTTTAAAAAAATAATGAATGTAAGTAAATGTCAATGTAAAATCATGCAAAATGCTATTTACAATGTTTGTGTGTGGAAGACATCTTTTAGAAACACATACACAAACTTCCCGCAGAACAATTCCGAGTCCAAAACCACCAGAAATATTGTATTTTTAGGTTTTAGCTCTTTTCAAAAATATACTTCAATACCACGCGTCATGTGCAACGTAAGTACTTTGTTGTATTTACGTAACTACAGTTTAGTATCTGCGTTGCGTTTTCAGATTGTTTTATGATTGGTACATAATACAATGTGTATGGAGAAAAACACAGAGTTATAATTCCAGTGGATTTTCGGAAATCTGAAATTTCTTCTGCTTAAAAATTTATTTTCTTTCCCTCTCCCAACTAAAAATTTACTTTCTCAAGAAACTGGAACATTCATCGAAGTGTTGCGCGGTTTATACAACAGGGTCTTCATGTAAAGTTTATATCAAAAAATACATAACACAGTGAATCCCGCTTGCTCTAAACAGATTTGATTCAATAAAGCTGGATCTTGTTCTGTTTTTGAATATTTGATTCATTAACCTTTTATGGCTGATTTAACTAACCGGTCTTTACTGTATATATAAATAAATATATAATTCAATAACTTTCCATAACTCCAGAAAAAAGAAGGGGTAGAACAGCGTAATTTGCATAACTATTGCTTATACTGAATCTTTTAGAAATAACTGCTGTTTTTTCTGTTATTTTGCATGACATCACCTCTAATTCTGTTCAACAACCTGTGAAATCATCACTTGATTTCAATAAATTATTTTAGTTTCATTACCAACTTTCTCTGCGTAGCTAATTTTTTGAGATAGAGTGATATTTTTCATATCTTCGTTATAAATTAAAATTATAACGAACGCATAAATTATATACATAATTTTATGACGTGCAATAAATACTTTTTAAGATATAATAAACTTAGCCCATAAATAACACAGAAATAAGACAAAAGTGTTATTAATATAGCAACTAAAACATCATGCCTCACGTTTTGTGAATATTGACATTTAAGTAATGTCAAACCGTATTTTTGAAGTATTAATTTACATCCAAACCTCGTTTCTAGGAAAAGGATGAATATTATTTAGCTCTGCCTGTGACTAAATTTAAGGAACACGCATCCAGGCACATTCACAAAGAAATATTACTCCTAATGCTTTCAACATATCTTATTTAAGGTCAAAGAGTCTTCAAAGGGAAATCTTAGAAGTCATTTACTGTCTCCTTCCTTGCTGCAAATACACGATAAAACTTTCTCGAAAATGACATCTGGCTTTCAAAACCAAGAACAGATGTGATGTTAAAACACTTTTCGGAGACGAATGCAAAGAGGTAGCTCCATAAATTTTCCTTTTCGCTAAGAGCTGAATGGAAATGGGAGATAAAGCTAAGAATTTTATTTATGTTCTTGTAAAGGAATTTTAAAACCAATGTTTTACTTTCAAATTCTACTATGAATAAAGTAAGGCTTTTAAAAATTATTTTAAAAAAGACCGTTTAATAAAAAATACCTGTGATTAATAAAAAAGGGAAAAGTTTGCATACTCTTATTTCTAAGTGTCAAATATAATAATACAGAATAAAATTATCCATTTGCGTAAGTAAATGAAAAGAGCATAAATACAGTCTAACAACCGATGCCATGTAAAGGCTTACATCCAGTTTACAGGAGGAAATAGACGAATCAATTTGTTTTCAGGGGTACCAGTTTTTGTAGCTGTGTTTTAGTTCCTAGTGTGTTTAAGCTGCATTTTTTTTCGCACATTGTTATATATGATAAATTTTTCAAAAAAAATTAAAATGTCCTATAGTTAGACTTCTGAAAGCATCATGAAACTCTAAAATGATTGTAATTTTTTTAAACTGACATGGAATACCCCCACACTTCACTGTTGAATATTTTGAAATAATTGGCAAAAATGAAATATATTGCTTTTCAGTCCT
>JAXGGA010016239.1:0-27097 GCA_038373865.1 Uloborus plumipes | reverse complement strand
CCCTGGGTGGCAACTGTTGAACCCTGTTATTCGCCAAGTCCAAGACGTCCAAAGATTCCCCTCCCATGGCAGCGAATTCCTCTGGTAGAAGAGCCACTATTTGGTTTTCGTGAAGTTGCAGCCTCTGCAGGACAGAGAGATTTCTCAATGGCCTTGATGGTACTGCAGTCAATTGATTCGCTCCTAGATTGATCCTCGTCAGGTTACGTCCAACGCCAACAAAAGCGAGATTGTCGATGAATTTGATTCGATTTCCGTACAGTGATAGGCGCAGCAGAGAGTGTAGTCCCTAAAAAAAGTAGAATTATACGCCATGCATTTGCAAGAGCATGAGTAATTTCTATGACTGAAACTTTATTCATGCTAAGTAAGGCATAATGTTGAAAAGCAAACAAAACTAATGATAAGTGTAAGTACAAGCAGAAAACGAGTATTAAAGCAGATAATCCAAATTTTGGTAAAAGAACACGAGGAGAAGTTAGAGTTTTAACTTTCAAAGAAGTAATTAAGAAACATTACCAACTATTAATTATGCAAGACTTTCAATTTAGCATAGAGATTATGTAAGATTCAAATCGTGAGAAAGAAAAAAATAAAAACGTAAAACAGGATCCATTATCCGATCAAATTAAAAAAACCATAGCATTTCCCGAAACGTTGCTGATTGTAAGCAAGACAAAGGTCAAGACTTTCGGGAACAATTTGCACACCATTTTGTTTATTTCTATGGAAACTTACTTTTTGAATGCATAATTCAATTAATTATTGTGTTTTTACTATTTATTTGAAACAAGATACCATTTTAAGCTTTGAATTACTTATTACTTCAACAGACATATTTGCAGTATCAGTCTGCAGTGCAAAATGAAGAAAAAGGAAAATCCTTTGATTATTAAATCATTCTATAAATCTTTCGAAATTTTGAATAGGGTGAGTTCAGTTCATTCTACAAGTAAATTCTTGTGTTTTTAACCGACGAAAAAACGGAGGAGGTTCTCTAGTCGACCGGTATATTTTTTTTTTATGTATGACCAAGCATAACTTTTTACTGAATAGGCCGATTTTGATAAAAATTTTTTTGTTGGAAAGGGTACACCTCCCCGGTGGTCCCATGGTCCCATGATGCGGGGTTTAAGAACGGAATTCTGAAGAAATTGAGGGAAATCTTTAGAATTCCGTTCATGCGCACCCTCTTTGCGCATGAATTAAATTTCAAATTTCACGCTCACACTCTTGCGATTTGATGTTTATTAGGTCACAGTAGCTCGCCGATGGAGTGGCCTAGCGGTAAGACGCTGGGCTCTCATTCGCAAGAGCTTGAGTTCAATCCTCGACGGAGTCGGTGGATTTTCAAGCAGAAGAAAAAAAAATGCACTGCCTACGTCAAACGATTATGCGGCATGCAAACCGCAGTTTTACTGATAGAATATATTTAGTCCTGAGTACCCCAATTTTTAAAAAAATATATTTCCAGGCTCCTATCACCTAAACTTTTAAATTTTAAAGTTACCCTAGTAGCACAAAAACATAGTTCTACGCTGTGCCTACGTAGTTCGACGTTTTGAATCCCGAATTATAACGGATATGGGTCCTAAACATAGAACTATGTCAAAATATATTTTGTTTCCGATTTTTTTTTTAATTTCATTTTTTTTTTCTTTTTCAATTGTTTAAATAAGTTATTCATCAGAAAAAATGATTATTGAGCAATATTTTTCTCGAAATACAATTCAAATGGAAAATAGCAAAAAATGGAAAATATCGTAAAACATTTTAAAATGTTTTGGAAACAATATTCAAAACCCACATATTTCGACGTCAATCTGTATAAATTTTAATTTAGCAAAAAAGTAGAAAATATCGTGAAACATTTTAAAATGTTTTGGAAACAATATTCAAAACCCACATATTTCGACGTCAATCTGTATAAATTTTTATTCCTCGTGCTCTCATCTCGAGGAATTTCGGAGAGACGCTACGCGTGGCAACACTTCGCCATTATTTACAATTTGTCGGTATGGCCCTTGGGTACGGCGTAGCAGATTGAACTTTGATGGAATTCGAATTAAAGATAAGTATACTTAAAAATGCGTTAATTTTTTTTTTTTTGAATTTTCTCTTGTTATTACTTCAGTATTCTGTGTGAAAGAATAGTTTTTACGTTGTCATCCCTTATATTCATAGTAAAGCGTTGTAATTATTTTACGATGTAGTACCCAAGTGTTTTATTTGATATGATTGCGCTAATGATAGTTTTGAGACATTTTCTGAAGCAGGTATTGTATTTAAACATCAGCCGATTCCACTTATTATCGCACTTACAGTGATTAAATCAGCAAAACTCGTTTGTTGAATGTAATGGATTGTCATGGAAGTCGTTACTTTTAACCCTTAAATACGATCGGCTAATTGATTTTTGATCTCATTCAGTTCAGTTTTCTTCCATGATCACCCCCCCCCCTGGAGTTTAGCTTCAAATTATTAAAATTTAAAATTTTATTCAAGCTCCATATGTAGCTTTTAATTGAACCTGTGCATTTGCAGTCAGAAAAATTCAAGTGATTGTTTGCATGTGTCTCATAGCAATGAATAATTTGCTTAGAATAAAAATGAGCTGAATGCTGAAGCTAGTTGTCATAGTTATGTATAAATGATAGTGAAGAATCAACAATGTCATACTGCGAAATATTAATAAACATCTAAACAGTGGTTAGGAATTTCGAGAAACAAGTAAAGAAAAAACACATAATATGTTTGCAAAACAAATAGAGCCAATGTTTATGTCAAGAGATTGAGGGAAGAAAAGAAACAACTGGCATCTTTCTGTTTATAGATACTGTGGACCCCGTTTAAACGAATACTGTCGGTTTCAAGAAATATTATTCGATTAAGCGAGGTATTTGTTAAAGCAGGGACCTGTAACATTGCGTCTATAGCACGGTTCCAGAATGTGTTATTCGTATAAGCGGGGTATTCGTTTGTCCGTTACCCGATTAAGCGGGGACGACAGTATTGGTAGGAGAATTACGTCTGCAAAATCTTATCTTTGTTGTTTAGGAAGAAACCAAATTCATGGAGGAAACAATGCATTATAATGCTGTAAAAATTTCTTTCTTTTTACTAAAAAATCCTAAATATTGTACTTGAATATGCAAACTCTGTCAAAAAACATTTCAGATAGCTTCAGCAGCAAACGCAATTTTTGCTTCAAGTATAATTTATACGCATTTTTAAATTTGAAT
The DNA here is from genome assembly GCA_038373865.1 of Uloborus plumipes. Lineage (NCBI taxonomy): Eukaryota > Metazoa > Arthropoda > Arachnida > Araneae > Uloboridae > Uloborus > Uloborus plumipes. The sequence goes on along the minus strand of JAXGGA010016239.1, from coordinate 23,855 downwards.
TCTGGGCATTAAAAAACGTTTTAGTCATTTTAGATTTAGAATTTTAAAGATTTTTGTTCCTTGTTTTACACGGTTGCATTATTACTAACATTATGACTTTTCAGAAAGTAAATTTTCTTCATGTCAGCAATTAAATCAGCAATAAAATGCTTTTTGATTTTTAAAATCAAGCACTGTTGTGCAATATACTCAAAAGTAAAAAAACAAAGTAATGTTTGTAAAAGCAAACTTTTATTTCATTTTTTATATTGTCAGAGTTAAGAGTCAAAATTTGTGATACTGTAAATGGAAAACATGTTTTTCTGTAATCAACGTAAGCATAAATTAAAACCAAAGATTTCATAAAGATTTATTACTCAATGATGAGCAATTGTTTTTACAATATTATCAACTCTTACAATCTGTGCTTTGGCATCGCTTTTTCCCTATAAAATATCGATATAGATACTAAACTATTTTGACTCCTTAAATCTGTCTACAGTTCTTATGCCATGGAATTCACTATTAACCGCTTTCCTTTTGTCTATTTTTTTAAAAAAATTGTTTCTAGAGTTCTGCAAGGCGAATTTCTGAAGCATACAGGGCCGAAAAATCTTTAAAATTTTACATGCCCTGCCGGACATGTGTCTAAACAGTACATAGTCCAAATAAATTTTTTTTTATTCTGTATTAAAAAAAATGAATTTGTCATTTAGCATTAATCAGAAAAAATAAATAAACTTTATATCTGAATCAAGAATCATCTCAGTATAAATCATTAAAAAAATACATCAAAAAGTTGTTTATATAATGTTGTTAAAATTTGCAAAATTTAAAGTACATTACCAATGTTATTGTGGACATGCATGTCCGTCAGCATGTTTCATTACTTTGGTGTAAACAGCCAGTGTGTGATTTCTGCCAATGACTCAAAACTTTGTCCACTGACTACACCGGCGATTTGTAATGTTATTATTTTTGTCAGTCCATGGGATAATTTTTCAATAAAACACAAAATGAAGTTTTAGAAAGAAGTATTTGATTGAAAAATTGTATGCCCGCCCAGGCATGTGAGGTAAAGATTCACCCAATCTGAATTTTTACATTCCCCAGCTTATCGGACAATATAATTTTCAAGCACTGTAAGCATAATAAATTTTCTTTGACTGAAGAAGGGATGAGATATTGTGAAATCATACGCAATAAGTAAACTATTTATTCACTTATTTAATTTTCCAACAGGATGCTTTAACTCCTAAAACCTTGGGAAAGCTTTGTCTAAATTTTGGGAAATCAAATTTCTAGCAAATATCCCAGCGTACAACTAAAAATTTCGTATTGATACCTTGCTCAAGTTGAGCAGTATGTTATTTATGTTTTGGATTAAAGTACCTTTCTTTTTTCCAGTTTTTATGAATCAAAGAGGAATATCCCCAAATTTTTCATGCAACACTAATTTAGCTGTCTTCAATCTTATCACAGGTAAGTGATTTTATATTTCGAAATGTGAATATTAGCTACTTTTGTTTATCAGGACACCACTCAGTGATAGCTCACAAACAAGTTTCTGAAACATGATGAAACCTAAATAACATGACTACATGGGTTCGCCCAAGTCGTCGGCCTAAATCGCTACGAGTGGCAAAACTGCTGCAGTTTGCTTTATTTTTGTGTAGTTTCTAGTGAAGTGCAACTAGTTTTTAGAAAAAGAACTGAGTGAGCAGCACAGCACGATATACAAAAAATAGTAGTTTGAAACCATTAGTGAAGACTACTCTTAACATCAGTAGTGGTGATTGGGGGGGGGGTTTGAGTTTTAGGGGGGGGACTGCCCCCCCCCCTTTCGCCATCAAGGATCTCTTAAGGGTTTTTAAAATTTTGATTTCGACAAATGTCAAAAGAGATCAGCCAAATTTAGCTCAAAGTTTAAATTTTAAGGCTTCAATTTCAAAAAGAAAATTCTCGAATACACCTTCCTTCCCCTGTGTTCAAAGATACTTTTAACTTGTGTTATTAAGATTCTAGTTTATGTATCTGTATCTTTTCTGGGAAGAAAACCCCTTTACCCATACATCAATAAAGACAGCACGAAATTGCGTTTTTAAAACTTAAATTTAAAAAAATCTGGGGTAGTCCCTTAAATCGCTCTAAAATCACTAAAGCAAGTCAAGTTGAGTTTTAAGAATTCATCAGCAAAAAAAATGTGTGGGGAGAACATCCAAACTCCCGTCATCCTTTAAGTCTCTCAAAATTAGCTTGAAATAACTTCTTTAATACTTTAATTTCACAAATCTTCATGAAAGACCCCAAAATTTGCTAAAAATATCAAAATTTGTATTTTCAAAATACCAGTTTCAAAGTTTTTAAGGGGAAGAACCACGTCTTACCCTTTTCTTTGCATCATCAAGCACTGCCCAAAGTTCTTTTTTTTTAAAAAAGATTTCAGCTTCGAAGAATTCCCGGGAGAGAGTCCATGCATGGAGTTCTCTAACCTTTTCCCAATTTCCCAATCGCTGCCATAATTATATTATCAGGCGCAGATCCAGAGGAAAGGAGTCACGGAGGGTCATGATCCCTTTCTTAAACGACCAAATATAGCGTAAAACTGCAGTTTTGAAACATCTATTAAAAAGAAAGCCATATACCCCCTCTTCCCACATACACCGTTTTAGCACAAAATTGCACCTTGACACCTCTCTTTCCAAAAATGACTCCCTTTTAAACTGGAAACTGAATCCGTCTTTTTGTAACTGCATTTTTAAAGCTACAATTCCAAAGCATTTATGGAAGAGAACCTCCGAAGGTGCTCTCTTTCTTATGTCATCAAAAGATATCCAAAAATCAAGGGTACAGCTTCTAAAAAAAATTTTGGCCCCTCACTTTTAATCCCCACTTGCCGCCACTGCTTAACATTATTTTAATAACAATAATTAAAAAAAACAAGGTTTTTCACCAGGGTTGGCAAGGTTTTGGACAGAACGGTAAAAACCACGGTTTAAACCATGGTTTAAACCGTCCTGTCCAAAACCCATGTGTCCAAAACTGTCCTAAACTGTCTAAAACTATATTTTTAGTACAATTTTATATTTTAAACAAATATCAAAAGCACAAAATTATACTTGAAGTTAAGACTTAATTATTCAATGTGTTTTTGTTTTTTTAATTTGAAACAATACATCTTTTCAAGTTTGTCAGATACCACTATTTACGCCCGAGCCCTTCATATATATATTGTTAGAAACAAAATACACAGTATTAAAAACAAAAATCAAAAATAGAAAAATTTTCTTGAGTAGTGAAAAACATTTTATCCTCAGTTTATTATATTTCAATCTAAGGTTAAAAAAATTATTTGAACATCACTGAAAACATTATTGTAAAGAAACCACAAAAGATTTCAGTTTTACACATTTTGAGTTACAAATGGAGCTGAAATTATCTGCTTCAAGAGTGTTTTTTTGACAGTACTACCAATTCCTATTTTATGAAATTTTTATGCAGTAAAGTTATGAGTAAATTGCTCATTTTTGTAACGTATATTAAAATTACAAATATAATTAAATATTGTCAAATTTTAATTAATTACAACTAATTAACACTAATAAACTAAGATGTATTCATTATCAATATTACAGCTAATAGAAATTAGTAAGCTTAAAACCCTTTAGGCATGCTTTAGACAGTTTAAGACACTTTTGGACAGTTTAAGACACTTTTAGACAGTTTAAGACAGTTTTGGACAGTAAAACCCACCTGTCCTGTCCAAAACCAGTTTTGGACGTCCAAAACCCCAACCCTGTTTTTCACAAATCTCATTGAGGTGCGAATTTTGTCAGCTGATGCAATGATAAAAAATAAGGCTCCTAAAAGTGGTAAAAAGCTGATCTTACCTATTAGACACTTTGTTGCACTTTATTCTATAAATTTTGGCAATTTTTAAATTAACCAGTTCATTAAATGTCATAATACATAAGTTCATAATTTTGAAAAATGTATTAGATTATAATTTACTAACAAACAAACTTGTGTTTGGAATGCAGAAAGTTTTGACATGTAAATCCGTGATTTAAAAAGTTGCAAGCCTAACTTAACAAAAAAGCTTACATTTTTGACAGTGAATTGCAACTTCGGGATTCAGATAGGGAGCATGTTTGACTTATTTCCTCTGTGCGTTTTTTTTTTTTTTACAAATGCAAGATATTTTTTACAATAGTCATTAAATTTACCTTCCTAGCCGCGTGTTACTAAATAAGGAGAGTTTATTTTTAATTAATTTTATTATTATTATTACATTTAGTTATTTAAGAATATTTTTACCATTATAAAAACAACCTTTACTTACAATGTAATAATTCAAATTATGCTCAACCGTTATTTAACTGTGTTAAGTACAATTTTACTAATTTAACTGTAAAAAATTTCCGAAAAATGTTGCACAAAAGTGTAAATAACATTTTTGTGGGTTTATTAGTTTGTGATTAAAGTTTAATTTTTATGATTCTACTACATGATTAATTGAAAAAAATTCCTTTAATGAATAACAGTGTGTAAAAAATCATGATTAAAAAAAAAAAATCAAATTTATTTGATTCAAAGCATTTTTTGTATTAATTTGGATTAAATAAACTAAAATAAATAAACGACTAAAACTTTTGTTATGAATTACTTTGCAGTTGTAAATATAATTAACTTGATGTTTAAAATAATTCACAATTATTATAATTTGAGTGTTACTTTGCCAAAAAGCTGTTATAACATGATGCAAAATCAGTTTAATACACATGCATATGATGCACAAATTTAAAACAGATGGCATAGAAGTGCATTATAAATGCATAAAAACAGGAAAACAAATAAGTTGGACATTGGTATTTCTATAGGCTGACTTCTTTTGCATTGAAAATTGTTTTTTTTTTTTTTTTTTCAATTCTGAAACAACTTATCTACAGTTTTTCTTTATAAATAAAGATGGAATTTTAAAATCAGACAGCTACCCATTTTTATTTGCCCGCTTTCTGGTTAAAGTATAATTCACTGCTTATGTTTAAGTATAGTTAAATTGTTTATTTAATGTATAATTATTGTAAAACAATTCTATAAACTACTACAATTAATGATTATTTTTAAATAGTTTTTTTTTCTGAGTACGCTTTAAATTTTTTTGCAATAATTCATAATTGAAACAATATTAATTTTAAATTTCCTTTTTCAAATTTGTTACAAAAATGTTCCCATTATAGCAAAACAGGCAGATTTTAGAACTTTTCTGCACACTTATTATTATTATTTTAGCTTGGTACCGTAAAATGGGGTGTATAGGAACAGCGGGGTCAATCGGAACAAAACTTCCCAACCATACAAAGAAATTCTTCATAAATATACTATTGGGTATTTTTCGCCATGAATTTTTTTTTAGAAAGGTAAGATCATAGGAAGTAGGAAAAAAATACTTTTGTCAATCTGGCAACGCTACTGGCTTCTAAAGAGGGCTGCACGTTGAATGCTAGAAAACATCACATTTTCATAGACTGCAAAACTTCATATGCAAGAACAAACCTTCTTATATTTAAAAACTATGAGTGGTATGTTTCAATTATACATGTATCTGAACAACAGAATACCACATTAGAATTTACATTTTTTATAAATTGTGTCATAAAAGTGAAGAATTCTGAAAAATGCCATGGGAAAAAAATTTGCGGGGTGAATCGGAACACTTAGTTCTGTTGTTCCAATTCAAACTTATTTGAAGGAAATTGTTTGAAAAATCAAGATTCTAACCCCAATTCTTCTAATCAAGACAGGGACGAGGATTTATTACTGTTTATCCCTTCTCGTGAGCAACTAGATCTTAGAATGACAAAAGTTACAGATTTCAAAAGATTTTTTCTCCAGGAGACTTTTTTTTACTTAAAATAAAAGGGAGAAAGTCACATAGACTTTATGTAGTAAACGTCCAGCACACAGACAGTGATGAATAAGCGAAAAAATCTTTCAGGACAATCCCCGAAACCCAGAAATTTCAAAAAACTAAAGAAAAGGCAGAGTTCATCCCAGGAGATGTTATGAAAAAACTTAAGCCAAGTCACAATTTCTAGTTTTAAGGACAAGTACATATTTGTGGACGACATGAGTGACTTCCATTCATGTTAAATCTTTGCATTTCAATTCAAAAGCTTTTCTTAAAATTAATTTTCATTTTTCATAAGTTCAAAATTTTTTGAATTTTCACAAATTATAAACGTTTACTGGTACTGAAATTATACATTTATTTGACAGTAATTATCTGTTCTTATTCTCCCCCATCAATATTACTCATGTTTGTGAGACCTATTACAGATTAAATTGAAAAAAATAAAAATTTTAACAAGTGTTCCGATTGACCCCTATCAGTGGGGTGATTCGGAACACCCATAATTTGCTATATATTTTAATAATAATTGCTCAAAATCTTTTGTCTTTGCTTGGAATATCAAAAGTAAAGCAAGACCGAAGTTTTTACCCAAAAAATCAAATTAAAAAAAAAATCTTTTAACTGCTTTTTTTACAATCAAAGCTGAAAAGTGTTCCGATTAACCCCATTTTACGGTACTTTAAAATTTCCTTTATGTTTTCATTGAAGAAAAGCCCTGAATACAGTGCATACTAGTGTAAAATAATCAACTTATTTTAAAATTTTCTTCGAATAAATTTTTTTAAATCTGGGTGAGTAGAGAGAATTTGAATAGATTTGATTTTTCATGGACATTTTCATTTTTCTCTTGCAGTTTAATTTTCCAAATATATAAATTTGGAGTTAAAATATCTTCTTTTAAAGATAAAAATATTCAGATTTTAGAAAATCCTTTAAAAATATAAGACAAGTTGAACAAGCTCATGGGAGCAATCTTTTGAATATCGTATTCCCTGCGGTAAGCGCAGAGGTGCTTACTGCTTATAAGTTAAAGAATTTATAAATTGCGGATTTAGTGCATACGGGGTACCCCTTCCTCTCTTCAAGTCTTACCACCTTTTTAACAAAATAAACTACTATTAAGGAACGAAAAGTAAAATAACGAACGTCTTTCAAAAATGATTGGAAATATGTCCCTCTTCCAAAATTATCAACAGAATGAATTCAAATTGAAAAAGTTTAATTTTTATGATCCCCAAGTCCCCTCTGATAGTGTTATTAGTATTTTTTTCAGCTTAAAGGATTTCGGAAATAAATTTTCAATTTTCAGATTCACTAAATTCTTAAAAACATTTTTGTTGCTGAGCAATCATATGCAAGAACATAATACAGTATAAAATGCTCCCTTGAACTATTTTATGGCTCATTTTAGCCTTCACCAGGGCTGTGGAATCAAAGGCGAATTGATTTTGGACAAAGGAGTTCGTCTTTCAATTAAATGCTTTAAAATTTCAGGAGTCTACCATTGTCCCTTCAAGTCTACAACTCTGCCAGGGCTCCGGAGTTTGAGTTAAAGCAGTGGTGTAGCTGGGGGAGGGGGGGGGGCTCTCTTGATTTTTTTTATTTTCCTTTAGTGTCCTCCTACTTTATAAAATTTTAACACAAGTTTTCACCCACTTTTTTTTTGCTCATGCTTCTGTAAGCGTCCCTCCGCTTTTTTCTGGAACTACACAGTGAAATTGAATGTTTTGAACTTCCAGGAGCAAGAGTCTTATCTTCCCTCCAACTTCACATATTATGAACCTTGAAAAGAAAACCTTGTTTTCATATAGCATTATGTGCTGTCGTCCCCGCTTAATCAAGCAACGGATAAGCGAATACCCCGCTTATACGAATAAAATATCTCGGAACCGATGCCATAGACGTAATATTAAAGATCCCCGCTTAATCGAATAATATTTCTTGGAACCGACAGTATTCGTTTAAGTGGGGCCGACAGTATTTGTAAATTAATGGATTGCAACCATATCACATAATGAAGAAAAACACATACCAATGTGCCTGACACTTTAATCTCTATATATCTAAAATGTGCTGATTTGATCTACTTCTATGCAATTCGAAAGGTTTTTCTCACCTAATTAGTGCTTTTGTTGTATATTTTTAGCTAGGGCCTCCATGAGATACGAGAACATGTCGAAGGAGGATTTGGCTGACAGATTGGGCTGTCTTAGCTTCAGCTAATAGCACTATGATATTGCTTGTCATGACAAATATATGTTTGATAAAACATGTTATCATTGTTTTCATGCTATTTTTCTCTTATTATTTAACTTTTGAAAATTCGCTTTTTTTTTCTACATTGGCAGAGGTAAACTGCACAAAAGAAAAATATTCCCTGCAACTTAAAATTGAATATCTTTTGAAATTTAGGAATTACCCCGTATTCTTAAGTGAAACATTTTAATAAGATGAGATGAATATAAAATGATGAGAGGTTTGTAACTATAAGGCTGTTTGAGCTCATTTGAATAGTTAGAGTTATTATTCAAATGAGTACCTAGAATGATAAGAGAATATGAAAAATACATAGAATAGTTAGCATACAAATAGAAAAAAGGAAAAAAAAAGTACTGAGCATTTTTTGAATACTTGCCAGTTTTTAAAAAGTAGTGTATGAATTCCTGTCCTCTTCATTCACTTATTTTGTGCAGAAATGTTACAAATTATACTTTGGTCTTGTATGTATGTAGATATTTGATTGTTTTTTAAATAAACATTTAAAAAATTCTTGTTCCTGTTTTTATTGCAGCACAATTTTACATTTTGTGAATAATAATTTTTACCAATACATAAAATGTAATGATAGAAGATAAGATCGGAAGAAACCATTTACACGCTATTGAGTTACAGTAGCCAATAACCTAAATCCTTTAATTTTCATCTTTTCATCAATCGGTATTATATTTTAGGTCGACTAAATTAACTTGTAACTTCGTATAGCTAAAATTATTTTGAATTGTATGTACATTCCAAATGTTGCATGGGAAATTAATCTCGTAGGTGAAAATCTAGTTCTATATTGGTTTTGAAACTTATTCTGTGTAAATCGGGTTTCAAGACCGATATTCATGTATATTGAAGGTGGCAAGTTTTTACGTAGTTCGACGTCGGTCAAAAAATATAGTTCTATATCGTTTTTGAAAATTTTTCTGTGTCAATCGGGATTCAAGACCGATATTCCTGAATATAGCGAAGGTGACAGGTTTTTACGTAGTTCGACGTCGGACAAAAAATATAGTTCTATATCGTTTTTGAAAATTTTTCTGTGTCAATCGGGATTCAAGACCGATATTCCTGAATATATGGAAGGTGGCAAGTTTTTACGTAGTTCGACGTCGGTCAAAATATAGTTCTATATTGGTTTTGAAAATTTTTCTATGTCGATCGGTTTTCCGGACCGTTATTTTAGAATGTTCAGGACCGTTATTCTAGAATGTTCAAGACCGATATTCCTGAATGTATCGAAGGTGGCAAGTTTTTACGTAGTTCGACGTCGGTCAAAATATAGTTCTATATTGGTTTTGAAAATTTTTCTATGTCGATCGGTTTTCTGTGCTACTAGGGTAGTGATGCACTAATGAATCGGCGGTAAATGCTTACTTTGCGGATTAACCTGTAGGCCAGTTTTAGCCTCATAATCGGGTGAAAAACTAGTAATTTAAAAATGTTTTAATTAAGTCAGCATAGAAATAAATCCCAAAAAGAAAAAAAAAATGTTATTAGTGGCAATCGCTTAAAATTTCAGACGCTTTAATAAAGTGAGATGAAGCGTCACGATGGCAATATAATAATATTCCGGGTATACATTTACACTGAAAAGAATGAAATAAAAATAAAATTTTATAAAAAAAGTAAAACCGACTTCAAAACGCAGCTGAAAATTGCTCTGAAAAGTAAAAAATAAATTTATTCTTTGAACACCATCGATACTACTTTTAAACATGAGTTTTGAAGTCGGTGTCGAAACAGTTAATAAAATCATTCGTACCCATTTTTCGGTTACGTGTTTCATAATAAAAACAACAAAATGTTTCATTCTCAATTTCAAGTGTTTTTTGAAGGGAAAAATCAATCAAATGGTACTATCAATGGGTAAGAATGATTTTATTAACTGTTTCGACACCGACTTCAAAACTCATGTTTAAAAGTAGTATCGATGGTGTTCAAAGAATAAATTTATTTTTTACTTTTCAGAGCAATTTTCAGCTGCGTTTTGAAGTCGGTTTTACTTTTTTTTATAAAATTTTATTTTTAATAATAGTTCATCATATCTTTTTAAGTTACGCCTAATAGCACTTTCAGAATAATAAAAAAGAAGCACTTCGTTTAAATAAATTGTATGAGTTTTTGCAATAAGTAAACTATAATGTATTTAAAATGTTAATTAGTAAACTATTTAAAAGGCCGTAGGAGGAAGCATGGCGTGATAATGCATACGAATAATCCAAAATCTTCTGTTACATCTTGCAGTCAATACAAGTTTGTGAGGCAAACTTTAGCTAATTCGCAAGAAGTAACATCTTGGTTACGGAAAATAGATAGAGGAAATATTTGCATAGGAGCGATTCCATACCAAATCACCGAAAAAAAAAAAAAGTTGGTCGCACGACCGACTCGGATTTTTTTTTAATTTGGTAAACAGATTGATGGTATAGAGGTATGAAAAAGCCCAAAAGGAAAGTTACCTGCTCCACTTATTTTCTGAGATACATGCCCTCAAAGTTTGTCCGCCACGTCAAAATACTAAAAAAGTGATGTCATTTAATCATTTTTTATAAAAAATCGTACTCATGCAAAATAAAAGTGTTAGATATCTATGGAAACTAGTTACTCCAGGCATTCTGAAAAAAAATACTAGAACGTTTATAATGAAAATTGCCAAGGTACAGGGCTCTTTGAAGTTGTCACCACAAAAACTTGATTTTGCAGATTTTGCTAAAATTCAGGCATTTATTACAAAAAAAGGCAAACAAAACCAAAGGTTTTCTCACTTTCTGGTAGTGTACAGGTCCTCCCTGTAAGTTGTTACGCAATAAATTTTTTGGGTTTCTCACTCCTTCTTGGAAATATTTTAGCTTAAAGATAAGCCGTAAGGCAAAAAATGCGTTTTTGGCCATCTTGGCAACCATTTTTCTCATAAAGGGGGAGCAGTAGAAACTTTAATTTTTTTTTTAAACAAGCCACTGATATGTTAGCTATACACAGGAAAAGAGTTTACTTTTGGTTATTTCTCCCATTAAGAGATATCCTGCTGACAGTATATGCATGTTTTTCGCGACGACCATATGCTTTTGTTCCCCCTCTCATGGACTTAAAATTAATTAAACCAAAAAATAATGATATATTTATTATTAGCTGTATTATCTACCCAATATGTCATGAAGTTTAATTTATTAAATCATTGAACAATAAATTAGATAATTGATGAAAAAAAGAAAAAGTATTTCTCTGATGCCTGAGCATTATGCATTCATAATTATAAAGCACTAAATACTTTCTTGAGAAATTAATTAACATGAATGAGCTCTAAATAGTTATATTATAAGCAATACCCAATCTTGTGATTGGGATACTCCTGTTTTTAATTGAAGAATTTCTTGAATATCACATGAATATCAGGAAAATAAATGAGGTCTTTTCGTTTGATGTAGGATACTTTATGACAAATTTCATTTGATGGGCTACTAACTGAGCATGGTGATAAAGAGCTATTAATTTCAGCATCGAATTCCATTTTACCTTATTAACAGTAAAATATTTACAAAACAATTAAATAAATAATTTAATATAAAGCCATGCTTGAAGGATTAAAATTAGTGCAATTAATTTATTCCCATACTGATCTTTACAAAATTGACATGCGTTGAGCACTGATAAGAACTGACAAGAAAAAGTTTACTCACTAAAATATTAGTTCACAGATACTATAAAGCATACATTCTATTTTCCACAAAATAATACTGCAACAAAGAACAAGGGTATCCTCCTGTTTATAGCCATCAATCAGGAACATCCAATCACAAGATTGGGTATTGCCTATGAGATAAATATTCGAAGCTCCTTTATTTTAATTGATTTTTCAAGAAATTCTTTAGTACCTACCCCTTTATACCCTTGTTCTTTGTTGCAGTATTATTTTGTAGAAAATAGAATGTACGCTTTATAGTATCTGTGAACTAGTATTTTAGTGAGTAAACTTATTCTTGTCAGTTCTTATCAGTGCTCAACACATGTCAGTTTTGTAAAGATCAGTATGGGGATAAATTAGTTGCACTAATTTTAATTCTTCAAGCATGGCTTTATATTAAATTATTTATTTAATTATTTTATAAATATTTAACTGTTAATAAGGTAAAATGGAATTCGATGCTGAAATTAATAGCTCTTTATCACCATGCTCAGTTAGTAGCCCATCAAATGAAATTTGTCATAAAGTATCCTACATCAAACGAAAAGACCTCATTTATTTTCCTGATATTCATGTGATATTCAAGAAATTCTTCAATTAAAAACAGGAGTATCCTAATCACAAGATTGGGTATTGCTTATAATATAACTATTTAGAGCTCATTTATGTTAATTAGTTTCTCAAGAAAGTATTTAGCGCTTTATAATTATGAATGCATAATGCTCAGGCATCAGAGAAATACTTTTTCTTGTTTTCATCGATTATCTAATTTATTGTTCAATGATTTAATAAATTAAATTTCATGACATATTGAGTAGATAATACAGCTAATAATATATAATTATTTTTTGGTTTAATTAATTTTAAGTCCATGAGAGGGGGAACCAAAGCATATGGTCGTCGCGAAAAACATGCATATACTGTCAGCAGGATATCTCTTAATGGGAGAAATAACCAAAAGTAAACTCTTTTCCTGTGAATAGCTAACATATCAGTGGCTTGTTTAAAAAAAAAATTAAAGTTCCTACTGCTCCCCCTTTATGAGAAAAATGACAGCCAAGATGGCCTAAAACGCATTTTTTGCCTTTTGGCTTATTTTTAAGCTAAAATATTTCCAAGAAGGAGTGAGAAACCCAAAAAATTTATTGCGTAGCAATTTACAGGGAGGACCTGTACACTACCAGAAAGTGAGAAAACCCTTGGTTTTGTTTGCCTTTTTTTGTAATAAATGCCTGAATTTTAGCAAAATCTGCAAAATCAAGTTTTTGTGGTGACAACTTCAAAGAGCCCTGTACCTTGGCAATTTTCATTATAAACGTTCTAGTATTTTTTTTCAGAATGCCTGGAGTAACTAGTTTCCATAGATATCTAACACTTTTATTTTGCATGAGTACGATTTTTTATAAAAAATGATTAAATAACATCACTTTTTTAGTATTTTGACGTGGCGGACAAACTTTGAGGGCATGTATCTCAGAAAATAAGTGGAGCAGGTAACTTTCCTTTTGGGCTTTTTCATACCTCTATACCATCAATCTGTGTACCAAATTAAAAAAAAAATCCGAGTCGGTCGTGCGACCCCCATTCGGTGATTTGGTATGGAATCGCTCATATAATACTTATGTATGAATAAAGATTTGAAACCAACATTAAACAGCTTCAAGCCCCAATGAAGAGCATCCAATGTCATAGCATCCAACTACAGATGAAAAGGGAGGTGTACAAATAGGCGCTGTACACGACATACATAAGATGAACCAACCTATTACTTATAAACTTTTTGATTTTAGCGAGATAAAGTAAAAGTGCGTACAGACGTCCAAAGGGACGGATGAAATCATTCAAAAACGGAAGAGCGCAACTGAAAGCCGTGCATGTCCTGCTACGAAATGTAGTTTCATGGCTGACTATTTTTGAATTATGCGAGATACATTACACACAAATATACCTGTGCAAGAAAACAAGTAATTTACTAGAACACATGTAAAAATGAGCTCGAGGGATGGATAAATATATCTTAAGCGGATATCACGTAGAGGAAAATTTGTTCAATCCCTCACAATTTTACCGTTACTTCTACTCTCCAGTCAACTTCGGCCGGAAAACAGCTACGCTGTTTCTGGCAGGTAGTTGAATGAAAAGTGACGTTTGCGGTTGAGTTATGAGTTGGGGGGAACGAATTTCGCTATGTGTGATACCTCCTTAAGTTGTCCAATCAAATTTGCCTTAGGTATACAGAAGTCGAAGTTAAATTTGATAAATTTTTTGGTTTATAGTATTTGTGCAATAAAGTAGAAATGATAACAAGAGTCGATTTCCATGAAACCTACAAGAAAGTTTGAGTTACCTTAAATGATTCAGCATGAAGAATTTCAAGTCGATTATAATTGAAGTTCAGCGAGACCAAAGCTGAAAGATTTTCCAGAGCATGGCTTGGAACTCGTTCGAACGCGTTCTGGGCGAAATCCAACGTCTCCAGCTTGTCTGCAATGCCTGAAAAGGCCATTTCATCTACCGAAGAGAGATTACAATGCAACACAATCAGGTGCCGAACGTCCAGTCCGAGCATTAGATGGGAGGGTAAGTTGCCCAGTCTGTTATTCCTCAACTTCAGGTACCAGATGGCTTGTTTCGTTTGAGCGACACTCGCTAATGCTTCGCGGAGTTGGTCCACTTTGGCATTTTCGCATGATATGTCTAGGCCACGAGATTTCTCCTGGCAGAGGCAAGGTCTGATCTGAAGTCTGGTTGGGCAACCGAAACGCCCTGCAATGCAGACGTCGAGTGACACCACAATTAGTAAAATGCGTAGCATATCTTCTATGCACTGACCATATCGGAAGACAGCTGGAAAGAAAAATAAAAAATAAAGTCACTTTTTTTGTGCCACAAGATAAAAGCAAAGACATATTTTGAGAAATGAATGAGAAAAAGTGAGTGATAAACAAGATTGAAAATCAAAATAAATCTCGAATAAGATCAAAATTTAATTCAAATATTCAGGAACGAAAATTAAAATCAAATAATACAACGGTAAAAAGCACAAATGCGCAAGAAAATACGACATATGTTTCGGCGTTACAAAAAACACCTTTTTCAATACACGAAATGTGAGAGTATGGATAAAAACACCTGGCATTCATAAGTTCACATGTTTGCAATGTTCCTGCTCATTTTTGCTCTGTAACGTTGTATTATTTGCTTTTATTTTTGAGCGCAAAGGTTTTTACTTATTTCTCATTCAGGAACGAATAAAAAATCTCCTGAATGTTTGAGTGGGTAAGAATAAGAAATTTAGTAGTGGACGCCCGTTAATTGAATGGGCTGCTTAAATTAATAAAATTTCCAAAACAAAACAAAATCTAGCTCTATTGAATCAAAATTGTTTAGGACAAGCGTGATTCATATAAGCGGCAGTCAGCGTGTTAGTATATTTCAGTATAGTGTGTTGAAGGTCCTCCAACCGGAATTTAAGTCAAATTAATGGATAAATGAATGCAAAACACGTTATTTCAGAGTTACGAAGGGTCCTTCCTCAATAGAGGAGATGTGATTTTGTGGAAGAATGAGTAAGCGACAAAAGCCTTTTCATTTTTTCACGGTCGTTCTTTCATGCATAAGCTTGCTTCTTTTACACTAAAAAAATATTCCTTGAAAAATAAAAATATGTATACGGAATAATTTGCCGGTTTTTGTGCTTCATTAAACGGTATTTCAATCTATTTATTTTTATTTCAAAAATTATTTTATTTCTTCAGATCAAATAGTTTATTTTTCTTAAAATTCGTTTTTTAAGAACCTTTATTTTACGTCAGTTTAAGCATTCAGTAGGAGGTAAAAAAACAGAGTTACGCTCATCAGAAAATGAAATTGAACTGATATTAAACAAAATGGTTACAGCTTTCGAAAATTCGGTACATTGACCACTAGTATCATTGAGGGTAGAACTTCAATGTTCATATAGTTTAAGTAATCAGTAAGACAACTTGCAAAAGAAATTCCCAGTATTCAATTATCATATATTTGTTAAAGATAAAAAAAAATAAATGTAAAGCTTTGAAAAGCAAACAAAGACATTTCTTTCAGCTCTCAAAAGTAAGAAAATAAACAAAATGAAAAGGGCCCTCATTTAAAGACGCTAATCCCTTGAATGTGAAAATATTTACCTTTAAAATTTCAAAAGCTTTATGCATTTTGGAATTCCTGTCATGCACTTGACAGTAATTAAGAACAAAAACTGTTCAACTTCCGTTGAGAAATTAATCGATGTATGCGTGGTAAAGATTCATTATCTTCTTTTAATTTTAGCACACAATGAACACAAAATAAGTTTAAGACATTTAGATAGACAATGAATGGAAAACATTTTCAGGCGATAAGATTTTCTTTCTTCTTTCATAGAAATAAAAGTAACAAAAAGCATTTACGGTTGAAAAAGTGCCCAGGAAAAGTGCCAATTTAGCAAAGGTTGTGATTACGTTAAAAGAATGTAGAGTATTTTCAACTGTTCGTTTAATAATAGAACGCGTTGAACAAAATTTGAAATATTTGCTTCAACTCAGTTTTATGTTTCACATTTGATGAATTTGTAGTTTTTAAATATTAATAACCGTCGTTATTTTATATTTTGAAACATGTTTTAAATTTGTGTGTCATTTGATTCAATTTTCTTGCTTAGACACCGCTTATTTCTAACTTTGTTATCTAAACATGAATAAATATCTGGAAAACTATCATAAAAGCAAACTTGTTGATATTGTGTTTAAAATAATTATTAGTGATAGAGGTTTATTGGCTAAAAAAAGGGAATTTCATCTGTGGGTGCCAGTATTAAAAGTATTTTAAGTGTTAATAAGTACCTTTAAAAGAATCAAATAAAAAGTATATTTCTGGGATCATATTCTACATTCTGCTCCGGAGCTAGAAGTTGGGATTTAGAAACTTGAAAGAGAAGGTAAATATGTATTTAAAATTATTTTCAACTCTGCTAAAAATTAAAAAAAAAAAAAAAAATAATAAAAATATTTTTGAAAAAAAAAAAAAAAAATAGAACCGACTTCAGTTGGAAATTGCTCTAAAAAGTAAAAAATAATTTTTTTCTTTGAACACCATAGAAGCTACTTTTAAACATAAGTTTTGAAGTCGGCGCAAATACGATAGGTAAAATGATATTTAACCATATTGTGCCAACATTTTTTCTAAGAAACCATTGAAAATCAAAAGCAGAATATTTGTACCATTACACGAATGTGTGGTAATCAATGAAATGAATCCATTAAAACTTATATTTATAGTTGAATTGTAGTTGCGTATGATTCTATACCTTGTTTTTGCGCTGACTTCAAAACTTATGTTTAAAAGTAGTTTCGATGGTGTTCAAAGAAAAAAATTATTTTTTACTTTTTAGAG
The DNA here is from genome assembly GCA_038373865.1 of Uloborus plumipes. Taxonomy (NCBI): domain Eukaryota; kingdom Metazoa; phylum Arthropoda; class Arachnida; order Araneae; family Uloboridae; genus Uloborus; species Uloborus plumipes. Next base: position 6,603 of record JAXGGA010016239.1, on the reverse strand, counting down.
CAATTTCCAACTGAAGTCGGTTCTATTTTTTTTTTTTCAAAAATATTTTATTTCATTCTTTTTAGTGTAAATGCACTTAAAATAATCAAAATATAGTTAAAAAATCATGCAGCTGTTCAAAAAACTTGCAGACCTGGACTCGAACTCATTCCATCAGGAACTTCAACCCGACGTTTTTAACCACTTGACCATCGGGTCGCTCTTTGAAGTAAAGATTTACGATAGCACATATTGTTTTTAAATAACATGAAATTTTAGTTTTTCGATCATAACTTTTTTTCTAGAGAACAAATATACAAATACAAATACAAATACAAATACAAATGTGACGACCAGCAACAGGCTCTGGGCCCAACTGGGCTGGTCCTAGTCAAATTATAGATCCCAATGAAGATCAATGGCCCTCTTAAAACTATCTACTCCCTTGCTCCTCACCGCCTCTTCCGGTAAACTATTCCAAGTTCCCACTACTCTGCTAAAATAGTAATTTTTCCGAATTTCCAGGTTAGCCTGAGATTTAAACAGCTTATAACAATGACCCCTTGTCCTGCTTTCCGTGCAAAAATTTAACCCTATAACATCTTTCATTTTGATAAAAGATGTTTTGATAAAAGAACAAATATCGTCATATGAATACATGGTACCTAAGTTAACCATTTCCTATCGATTTAAAAAAAAATCGTCCAAATCGGTTCAGTAGATCAGACGTTATGTGCGAACAAACAGACAAAAAAACATACGTTTTGAATTGAGAACCTCCTCCTTTTTTGAAGTCGGTTAAAAATTGAAAGTAAAAGTAAGTAATTTGAATTGTGGGAGAAGGAGTTAGAGTAAGACTTGGAAAATTGCTGAAGGTTTTTCTTTTCATGGAAAATAATTTTCAACTAAAGTGGACTCATTAGCTTTTTTCAAACACCACAAATCAAAATCTTATTTTTTAAAAATGTGTGTCACTTTAATGATCGTTCATACCCCCCCCCCTCGCAGTGCAAAAAAACATTACACAGCAGATTTTTCCCAATAACTCAACACTCATGGTGTTTGATACATTTTATTTGTTTGTAATGATGTTTTTTGGTCACAACCAATATGAAAATCACAAAAAATACTTACTTTAATTTTTAACATATATTTATCATCTTCAGGATTTTTGACTTTTAATTTTACCTTGAATTTGACGTAAATGCAAGGTATAAAATACAGAATTTTATAAAGGTACAAAAATTAACATAATATAATTGATTGTATGTATAATTTTTGAAAAAATAAAACAGGTGCCGCAAATCAAAAACCATTTATTGCCACAATCGATTCAAAGCCCCCAAAAATGGCGCAAACGTCCATAAGAAAATTCTTTAGCATCGAAGGACCCCATTGCCAATTTTAACAAAGATCCGACCAAAACTGTCATTTTGTACCATAAAAAAATATGGGGCACATTCCCATGGGAGGAAGTACCTGCATAAGGACATTACAATCATTAAAATCATTAAAAAAAACATGCAGCTATTCGAAAAAATCCTTGCAGACCTGGACTCGATCTCATTCCATCAGGAACTTCAACCTGACGCGCATAACCACTTGACCATCGGGTCGCTCATTGAAGTAAGTATTTAAGATAGCAGATATTGTTTTAAATGACATGAAATGTTAGTTTTTCGATCATAACTTTTTTTCTAGTGAACAAATATCGTCATATGAGTACATGGTACCTAAGTTACACCATCTCCTATCGATTAAAAAAAAATCGTCCAAATCAGTTCAGTAGATCAGATGTTATGTGCGAACAAACAAAAAAAAAGTATACGCTTTGAATTGAGAACCTCCTCCTTTTTCGAAGTCGGTTAAAAATATAACAAAACACTAGAGATTGTACCAATGTCGAGATTGTAAGCTAAAGATTGTACTTTTTGAAAAGGTCCGTAATTTAATTTTAAAATGAAATAATACATGTTATAACGATTTTTGTGTACTATTATTCCCAGTTGAGCTCCATGCAGCTCTAAAACTGATAAAAATGTAAGTTCACGTACACATCTTGAAAAATTTCTCGAAACATTGCCAAGATGTGCATCACGTGCGCAATGCACGTCTTGGCAATTTTTCAAGCAAAAAAATTCCTTCAGTGTTGCCGAAAATAAAATGTCTGACGTCAAAAATTTTGAGTAATGAAAAAGTTTCAACATGTTTGTCAAACTTGCATGCTTTTGCTCGTTGAAAATCGGAATTTTTAGTTCTGCTAAAAAGCTATTTGGACAGTAGTTCAAGCAGCTTTATAAATGAAAAATTAACAAAAACCATTTTACTTCCCACGTACAAAAAAAAAAAAAAAAAAAAAAACTACGAAGCAGTAACAGTTTTCAAAAATATTTCAAGAAATGTCAATGGATCAAGTAATAAACCAATTGACTATCTTCTGTTGTCGTAGAACGCAATCCAAAAATTTTCTTAAAGTGCTTAATAACAGTAAGAGTTAGATAATTATGTACTTTAATTTTTAAATCTTTAACAGTGCTTTTAAATTACATTGATTACGACACATTGAATACGTGCAAAAATTCTGCTTTCAATAGGTTACATTAACTCTCAGAATGCTTTCCAGACACTCTTTGTAAATTATATCTAAAGTGTTTAACGTTTTACAATTCAAAAGAAAAATTAACGACATAAAAAGATTCTCACTCAACGTAAACTGAAATTTTACCTAACGAAATTGTAAAAATTCCAGTTTTAGCAATGAGAAGTTTCCTACGTACACGTTCTTCATTTATATAATTTGATTAAGATGTCACTAGCTGTCCCCGAAGACGCTCAGAAACAAGCACTTTTAAGTATTTTTACGAAGCTTGTGAAATTGAACCCTGCGCAAGAGGAAAAATGATAGGACATTTCCTAAGATTAATGAGTTTCTCCGAAAAATTTAGAAAAGTCTAAACAAATAAACGCAGCTTTGGAGCTTACTTCGTAAGGGTTTAGTCCTCACAAATCGATGCGCTAGACCTTTTCTCAATACGTGAAATTGCTTGAATGCGTGGACTTGAGAATGTTGACACTGTTACCTAGTTTGTGTACTCAGCGGAAATCCTCACAGCAGCCATTATCTTTGATTCAAGATAGTTCATTTTATTGTGAAGTAGTAAAAAAAGAGATTTATTTCAGTTTTTTTTTTAAATATAAAGCATTTTTTTTAATTCCCTTTCTGGTTTATGAAGAAAGAAAGTGCTATGCTTTGTATAAAAAATCACTCTCAGAACAACTTCTTTTCCACCAGTTTACGATATTAATTTATTTATGATTGTGGAATCGAGTGATAAGGAAAACTGGGTAATTTCAGAACGTTTGTAAGCGATTTTTTTATAGAAACAGTACTTATAAACTACTTCATTATTTTAAAAAGACTAAACAATTAGCAGAAAATTAAGCATTAACACTCAGCAAGCAATCCCGTTCCCTCAAATATATCTTAAAATAGAATTAAAAATGTGTCATTTTACCGCCACCTAACAAACATCATTGTAATTTCCCAATAAGGTTTCAGTTATTGTTGGTAAAAAGTCTTCTTGTGTCCTAACATTAATAATTAATAACATCTCACTTGAAGGAAACCGCATACTGTTATGGTTAAATATTAATTTCTTTATTAGTTTTATAAAAGTTAGTTTGATAACGGTGCATAAATTTAGCTGAGCGTTTCTGCTTTTTTTTCCCAGTTCTCTGCTATGCGAACAATAATACTCTAAAACTCAATGACATTGGTGAATCACAGGTACGGGATAGTGATGATAATGGAATCCCAAATGACTTGCTTCTAACCACATTGCATTAGATTAGGTTCGTTTTATGTTGTTACTTTATTTCAAACTATTCCTTCGAATATGCAATGAGTTACCGCCCATAAGCGAGGGCTGAGGCAGAACTGAAGCAAATGCACCCACAGCTCGATCATAGCATCCTAAGACTGCAGTTTCGTCCTTATTATGGACTTCTCAGTTAAGAATAGCCAATGATCGAGCTGGAGGCAAAAAATCCCCTTAATGTAGCTAAGATAGCCAACAAACTGGTAGATAAAGTGAATTTATCTTACCAGCGAGCGTCCGTAAACCTTGGTGTGGCTCAACTCGAAATTTTCAAAGTTCAAGTTGAGCCTTCGAATACTTCGTTAGTAAAATATTGTTTAATTGTGTAAAATTGATAAAGCTAAACCACGGAGAGATGGCGGGTGGACTGGAAGCGGAAACGGACCACTTCATTTTGAAATAGGTTAGATTAGCGAGAAAGCTCGAATTCACTGCTTACGCGTTCTTGCAGATGCCCCGCATCTGTGGAGAAAAGGGGTGGCATTGCGTTTCAAAGAGGGTAGTCTTCTAATAACACAGCACATAACACACTCATTTTTTAATGTATACAGAATAACACAAGAGTTCACCTGTGGGAATCGAACCCACAGCCCTTACGACATAAAGCAAAAGTTTTCACAGCTTGTCTACGGACTCCCCACAGCTATATCTTTGCCTTGTACATAATACCCTTAAAAAACGTAAAGTACCCAAACGGAGACTTTCTTGCAGACAGTTTAATATTAATTTTATTAATAACTTGTGGGTGGGCGGAACCGAGGAATAGAAGTGGCCGTGAATCAAACTTACGTAAGCAGGGACACCAGTTTTCCTTTAAAGTACATATCAATGCAGGGAAATTTAGAAGCAGTTATAGTTGTTTTAAAAGTTAGGTGGGTGAAATTTGATGAATCGAGGGGGAAAATAAAAATATGTGGGATTGAGATCTCTCTATATTTGACTTAATCAAACTTTAAATTTATTTGTACAAGTCAGCAGTATTTGCGTATTAAGTTAAAAAAAAAAATGCTACCAAAACATTGTCGGAATCAATTCTATCGCCAAAAGACAAGAAATGAGGAAATACTTATTTAGAGTTTGCGTAAGTTAGGGGTATTATACTGTATCGCAAATTTAATACAAGAACAAAGTTTTAATTTAAGAAATTTGAAAATTAATTTAATAAGTAAAAAACAAGTGGTTACAAGGAAATACATTTTATAAAAGGAAACCAGTGAAAATATTAAAAGACAATTTTCCGAGGAGGATTTTAAACAATTTTATTAACTTCAACTGCGGGATTTGCTAACTGGCTGCGTGACGCCAACATGGCTGCCCGGTGGAGAAAACAACAAAGACAATAAAGTGAGTAATTTTTTTGCAATTATGTATGAAGGTATTATTTGTTGGAAACTTTGTAATGATTCAGTTTAAAACCCAGTAATTTCGTATACCACCTAATAATATTTAGTTTACGGCAGGAAGCCGTATATTTCCGGGCTTATTATTCAATTGATTTTGGTACGCCTTCCATAATTTAAGCAATTCAACTTTACGCGAAAATCTTTGCTTTTCTTGATATTATTACCTTTGAAATACAAAGGAAACGAAGTTGCGACTACAAAACTTTGTATCTAACTTGTCTTTCTACGCTAAAAAATCAAAAAAGTTCTCGATCATTGTTATGAAAAATTCCATCGTGGTTTTTTCGAATGTGCAGGAATGATTTATTAAGGATAATTTATTTTAAACATCCTTTATTGAGATAATTTTATCAATTTGATTTGTGGAAAATCATGGCTAGAAGAGTTAAAATTTAACTTCCTGTACAACTTCATGCTTTTTATTTATTTTTTTCATTTCGCTGTTAATGAAAATTTCACGTAATATTTCTGTATTGCAGTCATCTTACTTCGTTTGGGTTGCATCGTGATAATTAAGTAATTTTGCACTTGTTGTTACCAAAGGTTAAATATGATATATAGATATCTTAGATTTTAAAGGGAACACATTCATTTTGAAACATTCTAAGCAAGTAAAATAAGACCCCTATTACTATAAATCGTTTGTAATGTAAATAAATTTTATACGATTTTTTCAGATAGTGGTTATGGTTCAATTAATTAAAAGGCATATAAATATATGTATATAAACTTAGTCTAGACTGAAGATTTATTAAAAAAGAAAAAAAATCACGCTGCAATTAATTTCGTAGTTTTCACTACTATTTCAAAATACTGCTGGTTGGAAAAAATACTCTTAAGAAATACATTAACAGTAGGGATGCACCGATAAGCAAATTGGCCGATTACCGATTACCGATTAATCGGCTGTTGATAATCGGCCGATTAATCGGCAGGGCCGATTATTAATCATGATAATTAATGTTAGCTCTTTAAGGTCTCTATCACTGTTTTTTTAATTTTACAATTTCTATTTCAAAAACAGTGTGTAATTTATTTCTAAGAGACAATTTATTTTCCTCCACTTTCCTAATTGTTCGTAAAATAATTTCAAAATTTCATTAAATTTCCTACTGCAATTTCATATTATTATTAATAAACATTGTGTTAACAAGACTTTAAATTTTTTAAAAAACAGAGAAGAGGCTGCGGTGAACACGCTAATTTCGGAGCACTCTATATTTAATTGTCCCTTTTAATTAATCGTTGCTATTTAATCCAATGCTTTTATTCTTTATAACATTTATAAGATAACTTAAAGTATTATGCCAAAGAACGAAAGTATCACACCTAAAAAATGTTGC
>JAXGGA010016238.1:0-27097 GCA_038373865.1 Uloborus plumipes | reverse complement strand
GGGTGGTTATAAGTTTGACTTGTCTGTGTATGTGTGTATCTGTTAGTGGAACTGCAGCGCCTAAACGGGTGGGCCGGTTTCGATAATTATTTTTTGGTTTGAAAGTAAAGTTGATTGAGAGTATTCCTAGCTAGGTTTTGTCTTAATGCAACATTAATTAAGATATTAATTTAAAACCTCTAAGAGCATTACTTCGTGATTTTTGCAGAAAACACACATGAACATTTAAAAAATTAGTACCAAAAGAAAGAGGTAATTTTTCTACATCCAATAGAACTTGTTTGTAACTTCCATGTTGCATAGATCTTGAATTATAACCTTTTTAGCACATTTAAAATGCAACTAAGCCTTTATTCATGCGATTTGTAATCTATTTCATTGTTGGCCAACGAGAAAAAAAGCTCAACGATTCAAAATTTTTATCTGATCCAGTTTCTATTTGTCAACAAATTAATTACTTGCAATTTATTTTAGTACAAGGCTTTTTAAATGGATTTAATTTTCCCTCTTGATTCTGCTCTTGCAACTAGAAAATTTTACTATCTGTAATTATTTTTCCTTTTCTGTGTTTCTTGTGTCCTCTAGAAAGCAATTAAATGTACTCAAATGTGTTCTGACCTGTGAAATTCATTTAAATATGAGGTTGGCATTCAGGGTCAAGATTTTTTTTTTTTTTTTAATTTTTATTTAATTTTAGTACTTGTTTCATTGAAAACTGCTATAAAAAAAACCTTGCTGTAAAGCTGTAAAATCTCTAAGATATTGTTCCAATCCATTCGTATGCTTCAAAAACTAACTATAAGATTGCAAACCATATTACAAAATTTCTATGTCAGTGGAAAAGGGGAAAGTTAAACTTGAATCTGAATTTTGCTTAGCCACTTTTGGAAATATTTGTTTGATTGAAGAATTTGTTTTCAGGATGTGTAGAATTCAGAAAAAAATCCCCTAACAAAGAGTAGGGGTCTCTAAAATGAGACCGAGAGTTAATCAGGATCTGTTGGTTGTTACCCTTTTTTATTGGAGTCTTCTTTTAAGAAAAAAATAGGATTCTTGTGGACATTATTGCCCTGGATATTTTTTTAAAGTTGCGTCTTTGTGCCTGCCATAATACATTCCATCTGAAACTTTCCACTTGGTCTAGAATTGAACAGAGTAAAAAAGTTGAGATGTGTATCTGAAAATATACATTTTTGAGCATCTGGCATATTACTTATAATGTTCGTACCTTAATTTTAGTATATTAACAAACGTGCATGTAAAATTTATTATTAGAAGAGATATTTCACTTCAAAATACTAATGCAGTCTTTTTTTTTCCTTAATACTACTAGCAAACAAAGTTTAACCTCAACACCTCTTAATATACCAGATATTGAAGAAAAAAATGATAATATAATTCCTAGTACAAGTTCTGCTCTATCTCCTGTGAAGCTACAAAATTCTGGTAAACTTCCAAAGTGGATAAAATTAAGTAAGTATAAAAAATGCATTGATGAAAAATAAATGTTTGAGCGTGGAATGTATTCCCTCTTTTGCTTTATTTTCTTTTTTATTTTTTGGAAATAGAATTGGATACCTAAAAATTGAAATCATTGGTCCTAACAAGCACCAATAAGAAAACATTAAAACACTACATTTAAAGTCAGAATGTTACAAATATTTGATTACGATTTACAAACTTTTCTAAATATTTTACTCTCAGCTTAATAAACATTTTGTTACTTGCGCAAGACGAAACATATCTACTCATAATGGAAAGAAGCTTCAGTGTGTGATGTTCAAACAAATTGATACATTTCATCACACTCTGAAACGTGAGATATTGCACATTCAACCCCAAATTTGAAATTTCACTTCAAGTTTTGTAAATTTAATATTTTACTTTGGTTTTAGTATTATAGGAAAATTTCAATGGGTCCATCACATAGAATAAGCTGACACAAAATGTTTGTTTTATGTATGTTATTTATGTTTCAATTTAAAAATATGGAATAAAAGAAATGTAATTTGAGAAAAAAAAAATCTTTAAACTCTTCCTCTCCACATTATTTTATTTATTTTTTCCATTACACTTGTACCTTAAAAATGTAAACTATAATAATCTATAATAAGTCCATTTATGAGATACCACTGCATTTATTCTTGTGCATCCAGTGCAAAATAACTCACTTTTTTAAAACAGTAAATAATAATCACACAAAATAATTTACTCATGAAGTCAATTTTACCACACCTGTTAATAAATTATTTATTTTTATAAAATATACAAAATATGACATTACTGATTTTTATTTCAGGTAAACAATAAAGCTGGTTTTGAAGATAATATTTAATCAGTTTTGAGTTACAGGTTTAAAATGTTGGTAATATCCTTTTGTATAATCCACCATTATGTCTTGTGCTGCTTCAGGCAGTTCTTTTGTATATAATCCTGTGAAATAAAGTATTTTTTGTTATATTTTCAAAATGTATGGAATGAAAAATAAAGTACGTTTTACTCAACATTTAAAAAATTACTTCATTGGAAATTTATTTTTGTAGACACAAAAACCTATTTTCTGTAGAAAATGTTGATTTGTTTTAATCACTCACCGAGAAATTAGTTTAATTAATCGCAGAAGAAATATGCTAAAACTAAGTACAGTTGAACCTCTAAATATCGAACATTTAGTAAATCTCCATGTACATTACACAGAAAAATTACTTCCGTATATCACAAGAACTTCCATATATCGAAATTATTTTTTGGACAGTGGATCATTTTATTAACCGACTTCGAAAAAGGAGGAGGTTCTCAATTCAAAGCGTATACTTTTTTTTTTTTGTTTGTTCGCACATAACATCTGATCTACTGAACCGATTTGGACAATTTTTTTTTTAATCGATAGAAGATGGTGTAACTTAGGTACCATGTACTCATATGACGATATTTGTTCACTAGAAAAAAAGTTATGATCGAAAAACTAACATTTCATGCCATTTAAAACAATATCTGCTATCGTAAATCCTCACTTCAATGAGCGACCCGATGGTCAAGTGGTTATGCGCATCAGGTTGAAGTTCCTGATGGAATGAGATCGAGTCCAGGCCTGCAAGGATTTTTTCGAATAGCTGCATGTTTTTTTTAAATGATTTTAATGATTGTAATGTCCTTATGCAGGTACATCCTCCCATGGGAATGTGCCCCATATATTTTATGGTACAAAATGACAGTTTTGGTCGGATCTTTGTTAAAATTGGCAATGGGGTCCGTCGATGCTGTAGAATTTTCTTATGGACGTTTGCGCCATTTTTGGGGGCTTTGAATCGATTGTGGCAATAAATGGTTTTTGATTTGCGGCACCTATATTATTTTTTCAAAAATTATATACACAATCAATTATATTATGTTAATTTTTGTACCTTTATAAAATTCTGTATTTTATACCTTGCATTTACGTCAAATTCAAGGTAAAATTAAAAGTCAAAAGTTCTGAAGATGATAAATATATGTTAAAAATTAAAGTAACTATTTTTTGTGATTTTCATATTGGTTGTGACTAAAAAAAATCATTACAAACAAATAAAATGTATCAAACACCATGAGTGCTGAGTTATTGGGAAAAATCTGCTGTGTAATGTTTTTTTGCACTGCGAGGGAGGGAGGGGGTATGAACAATCATTAAAGTGACATACATTTTTAAAAAATAAGATTTTGATTTGTGGTGTTTGAAAAAAGCTAAAGAGTCCACTTTAGTTGAAAATTATTTTCCATGAAAAGCAAAAACTTGCACCAATTTTCCAAGTCTTACTCTAACTCCTTCTCCCACAATTCAAATTACTTACTTTTACTTTCAATTTTAAACCGACTTCAAAAAAGGAGGAAGTTCTCAATTCAAAGCGTATGTTTTTTGTCTGTTTGTTCGCACATAACATCTGATCTACTGAACCGATTTGGACGATTTTTTTTTAATCGATAGGAGATGGTTAACTTAGGTACCATGTATTCATATGACGATATTTGTTGACTAGAAAAAAGTTATGATCGAAAAACTAAAATTTCATGTTATTTAAAAACAATATGTGCTATCGTAAATCCTTACTTCAATGAGCGACCCGATGGTCAAGTGGTTAAAAGCGTCGGTTTGAAGTTCCTGATGGAATGAGATCGAGTCCAGGTCTGCAAGTTTTTTGAACAGCTGCATGGTTTTTTAACTATATTTTGATTATTTTAAGTGCATTTACACTAAAAAGAATGAAATAAATATTTTTGGAAAAAAAATAGAACCGACTTCATTTGGAAATTGCTCTAAAAAGTAAAAAATAATTTTTTTCTTTGAACACCATCGAAACTACTTTTAAACATAAGTTTTGAAGTCGGCGCAAAAACAATGTATAGAATCATACGCAACTACAATTCAACTATAAATATAAATTTTAATGGAATTTCATTGATTACCACACATTCGTGTAATGGTACAAATATTCTGCTTTTAATTTTCAATGGTTTCTTTGAAAAAATGTTGGCAAAATATAGTTAAATATCATTTTACCTATCGTTTTTGCGCCGACTTCAAAACTTATGTTTAAAAGTAGTTTCGATGGTGTTCAAAGAAAAAAATTATTTTTTACTTTTTAGAGCAATTTCCAAATGAAGTCGGTTCTATTTTTTTTCCAAAAATATTTTTCAACTTAAGGAAATGTGTTTCACAAAAATCAAAGTCAGGAATAAAAGGAAGCTCAGTGATAGCCGCTACGAATTCCACCAAGTCCACCAAGTCAAGAGGTGAAAAAACCAATGGGGAAATGACGAATTTTAGAACAAAGCAATCAAGTCATTTCCGATTATATGTTGCGACTTGTGTCCTGTCACTATTTTTTTTTCTGATAGTTGTTCTTAATTCCCAAATATGCTAATTTTCAGTGAAAAGCTTAAAAATTTTCAAGTCTACAAAAAATTAAATGCTAGAGACTTTAAAAATATTAGTTTCTGGACTTCAGTCCACAAAAATTTTCCTTTTAAAATTTTTAGAGTATTGAAAAAAAAAAAATTATTTCTTTGGTGAGCTTGTTATAAAAATGCTATTCATCAAGATTTTTGTAGCTTTTTTTTTTTTTCTCCTTTTTAAAGAATGCAGCTATGATCATTGTAACCAATGTCTGGATTACTGTTCATTTAAAAGTAATAAACTTTTTTTTCTTTAGAAATAGAGTTTTGCATTTGAAAAAATAACTCTAAGTTTACTGTATTAGAAATAATTATGATATAATTAAGCTTGCTTCTAAAAATCGATTTTTTTTTGGGCAAGTTGCTACTTTAATATATGGAAGTCCAACTATTTGTTTATTTTAATGCTTTGTTTTTTCATAAAGTTTTCAATATTTATGTCTTCAAATCTTCACCATTCTCAGATTGAATTTTAACGCAGTTATATAGCGTTTTACTAAACCGTAAGGAGTACTGAGATTAATGCTTGCATGACACTTGTGAAAAATCTTCTCAGAAATATTTTGCAATCTTGTAATTTGTTAAAAACACTAAATATATGACTCAATTAGAATTATAGATAAATTTTTAGGAGTTTTAAAGGTTTTTAGCAGGAAAAAGTTGCTTTACACAAAGTATGAATAGCAAAATCTTAAAATTTAATATGAGCATTAAAGTTTACCTGGTGAACCAGAATACATAGAAAATGCTGGGACGACTGTTTCCGGAGGTAGTACTGTATTATCCTCAATGAAACAACAGTCTTTTAATACACATCTGCGACCCTGTTTAATAACAAATATATCAAACCGTACTTAATGTAGAATTTCATAGAACAATCTTTAACCATTATGTATTCAAATAAGTGTCAAGACACTAGGGAAAAAAAACATTCATTGCTCTAACTACATTCATGTAGTGTTGTTCCAGGTCACAGAATGTAGTACACCATTTTCGGTTATGGATAGGTTTACCATCCTTATATTGGCCAAATGTGGTCACCTTCATCACAATAAGGTAGAGGCAGGGGAGGCAACTTTCTATAGCTTTCGCTAAAAACATTTGGTTATTTTTACATTTCGTGTATCTTTATATATGCAGGGGCAGAGCGGAAACACATGGTGATGTGAAATATGGAGGCAGGATCACAGATTACGGGTTCAAAAAGTAATGTGAAAAAGAAATTTTTATTAACAGATCAATGCTGAAAACAAAGAATAATTTAAGACGTTGGGTGATGACAGTGATGAAATAAAAGAACACACAGATATCCCAAAAGTCATGATAAAGGTGCTGAAAGAGTAATTAAAACTCTGAGAAACTTTCTAGAATTGAAGGAAGTAATTTAAAAAGAACTTCTGATCAAACAAAAAATGTCAGTAAGATTTATTAACATTTTTTTTCTATTGAAGTATAATTGTATTTAAATTAATTTTATTGTGATTATTTTATTTTTATTTGGCGCATTTAAAATATAAACATTACTTGAACAATTCATATTTGATGGATTAACATAAAAATTAAAACCCCTATATCTTGAAACCCGTCTCTCTCTCTCTCTTTCCGTCTCCTCCACATTAAAGATGGACAGATTCAATTATATTTTAGAATCAAAAATAGGGGGGGGGGAGACTTTACTTTCTGAACTTATTTTTATTCCTAATTCTTGGAGAAATATTTCAAATTTCATTTTAAATATTTTAACATGTAGAACAGTTTTTTTTTTTTTTTTAACTCTTTGTGTTCTATTTTGGAAACATTATTGCCTAAAGAATGGCAATTTTATTTGGGTGTCAGAATGAGGCAGAGATTTGAATTGAGCACATTGTGGTGTAAATTTTCTACTTCTGAATAATTGTTAAATCTACTAAAATAATACAAATGCTCAAAAAATCAATACGATTTAAAATCATAACTAGATTTAAATTTTATTTTTGGTTGATAGGTTGTAAAATTACATTGGTTCTTTCCTTGTTTTCTATGTGTGAGTGTGCATTTTGGCTTAAGATCACAGATTTTTTTTTTTTTAATATATTCATTTTTTCTTTGAAGATAACTGTTGAATGCTCTGAAGGCATTATTTCTAACTCTGTTAAAGGTGTAAAATTCTTGCACCATTCTACATAGATCCTGTGAACATGTTTTTATTTTTCTCTCTTCTACTCTGATTATTAAAACTTCGGCAAAATGAGACAAGATTATAAAAGTAAGTTGGTGGGGGGGGGGATGAGTATAAAAAAGAGAGAGAAAGAGACAAAAATAATAAATCTACTTCAAAGACTTCGCTGAAACACGTACCACCTTTTTCTTAAGTTCTATCTTAATAAGTGTGTTCATTAAAAATTCTCTTTGAACATAAGCTTAGCTATGGGACAAGATTAAACACTGCTAAAATAATAATAATAGTAGTAATATGAACAATGGGAAATTATTTTAAAATAAGTATGAATATGACAAAAAAAAACGCAGAACAGTGAGAGGAAGATTTCATATCTGTAAGAAAAGAGAACAGTTTCTACTTCCTTTCAATTTTCCTAGAGTAAATTGATTTCATTCAGCAACTTAGATTGCGTGACATATTATGTATAGATAAAAATAAATTTTTTGAAAACAATGCATTTATAAACATGTAGCATAAGGAAAAAATAAGAAAGAAATAAGCTTTGTAAGAATCCTTATTTATTTTATTTTTTTTTTTTGAAAGCAAATAAGGAATAATTTTTTAAGGTGTAGAGAAAATAAATATTTCATGTAATGTTTACTTACAATAACGCAGTTTTTCCCAATAAAGACGTAGGAACCTACATGGGCAGCATTTACCACTGTATCTTCATCTATGAAAACATGATCTCCAATGTGTAGAGGAAAGAATGCAACTCTATTTTTGAATATAAATAACACTTTTTTAAATCAAGATAATTTTAAAATAAATATGTTTATAACTTTAACGCTGGATGCTAATGATATTTTAACGTATTTCACAAATCTTGAACAAAGGTTAACTTATAAACATAAAAAGAACAAAAATGCAAATTATTTTAAGTAAAATTATGAAATATTTCCTATAAAATGTTTATTTATCTTTAAAGAAAGAAAACATTAAACATGTTTTAGTGCAATGGTACCAAGATGTAAAAATACAAAACCATATACTTGCCCCTTGCTAAATTTTTTGAAGGGAGGCCTTATCACAGCTCTTTTGCCTATCACACAATGTCTTCCTATGCGTACATTTGCTAAATCTCCACGAATTACACATTCTGACTGAATAATTGTCTGTAAAACAAAAAAAAAAAGTTTCGTATCAAATACGATTTTGTTTACATAATAATAATCTGCAATCAAATCATAAAAACTAACATAAGTTCAAATAACAAGACTTGCAGAGGCTCAAAGATCACTATGCCAGCAAAATTATTAAAATGTTGTGGCGTACTTAGAGAAAACATAACCCAACTTTACCTTCTGAGTCATGAGGCCTTTTGGTTCAGTGGCCAAAGCATTGGGTTGGTGTCACCGAGGTGCCTAGTTCTAACCCCACTGGGGAACACGTCAATCCGTACGCTACAAGTGGTGACCCTGACACTCAACTGATGGTGCATTATTGTGGGTATCAGTGTTTTGCATCCTTTCCAAACTTCCAGTGGTACCAACACTGAGCATATGCTTTCTTATTTTTACTCGAGCTTGAGCGTTGGTGACGAGAAAAATGTCTATTGGAAGTATTCTTGGCGCAACTTCACAAGAGGCGTTTAACTTGTTTACTAAGATCTGTAATTTGAACTCACTAACATCAGAAAGTGCAGTTTGTGCGTATTTTACATCCAAAAATGAAATGCTAGAAAATGGCTAGTAATGGTAAGAGAAAATGGTAAGAGAAACAATCATCTGTTTTGGAACAAGAAATGCTAATGGTATCCCAGGAAGCCCAGAAGCAGAATCTCTACTAAAAGTCTGCAATGCAGATTAAAAAATCCAAATCTAGTGTGGAACATCAATCAACATTAGATAAATCATAAAATCTAAATCAAAACCAAAAATGCTTGAAAATAGAATTCATAACTTAAAAACTACAAGTACGTGTTAACTGTGGATGTTACTCAAAAAATACGATACAAATCTTCTTTCATTAAAATTTAAGATTTTTCCTTTTGTAAATTTAGGTTTTTTTTCTCCACCAACTAAGAAATAGTCTGCAAGCTTACTCAAGAATCTATGATGTATGTTACAGAGTTGCACTGCTTCTGCTACTAAGCCTGGATGGTGCTGCTATACAGGATGATTTAGAGGAAAATTCAACGAAAGCCTACCTATTAGGGCGGATCGAAAAAATCGAAATTTCCCGAATCGTTTAGTGGTAGTGCGGAAAAGTTGTGTACTGCCATCACTAAGATGGGTGGAAAATCTTAAAGTTTTTGGTCAATATCTTCATCCGCCTCAAAGGATCTAAAGTTCTAAAAATTGGACAAAAAATGACTAAATTACAAAAAATAATAAATAATACGAGATACAGTTTATAAGTTAGGGGTAGAGCTTAAAAGTTGCTCAATGGAAACAACTTGAATCATGAAAAAAATTAGAATTATAGGTTTATATCTTCTACCGCCTCATCCGCATCAAATTTTGGGAATTTTGACGCATTTTGGAGCTTTTCTGTATAACTGTTTACTGCTTGCAGAATGCAAAATTTAAAATTAATTGAAATCACACTTACCTCATTTTATAAGATAATAAACTTCCTTTTACCACTCAAAAATACAAATTTCAAATTATTATTGATTAAAATCATTTTTTGTCTCAAATGTTGGCATGAGTTTTCTGGATTCCAGTGTTGCTCTAATAAATCGATCTCTGTTCTGATACCCGACTGTTTTCTTTGAGGCCTCAGTGACTAATTTTACAATTCGCTCAACGGCTTGCGTGTGGGATGGAAATTAAAAAAAACCCCAGTTGTCCATTGACTTACTGTCTTGTATCATCTTCAGAAGATCTCGAGAATTTATGTCTCTGAGAACTGGAGGCGATGTCACATTACATGCTTGCCAGTCAATGAGATCTATATAGTCAGTAGCTCTAAAGTTAACAGCAGGAATACAGAATTGTCGAACACTGTTTCCCTCTGAGCTAATTTTTCTTGCCTTTATAATTCGCCGAGCTGCAAGAGCTCTAATTTGGACTCTCTCATCTGTTAACATGGCTATAAGAAGATTTTTTGCAGCCGCAAAGTAAGCATTGCGAGAAATAACTGGATCGATTACGTCCCGATACTTCGTAGGCAAGTACCAAGAGGAGCTGATAAAATGCCACAGGTGTCTAGCTCCGTCTTTTATAGAATGGTAAATTTTAATTCGGAACCATGATGGTACGTATACTCTTAGAATGAACACAACCAAAGTTAGCAGCTCATTTGATGGGTCTGATGTAGATATATATTATCTCAGAATTCTATTGGCAGTTGTTAGCCATCGGGCCAAGTTTAACGTTCCCGGTTCCCGATTAGCTAGAACTGAAGAACAAACGCCAGAACTAAAGGCTGTGCAAATGTCTAACAGGTATTTCTTGTCTGAACTGAGAGTGGTGGGATCAATGCTTGGCAACTCACATTCAATACTATTAAAAGCAACTATTGGAAGCTTTTCACAATCTTTGAGGTTTCGTCCAATGTCTCCGGTGTAAGATGTAGATCCAGTTGACTTGCCGTCTATGAACTCAAATAGATGTCGGAGTGGCAACTCATTACAATGAAGCAAGCAGATAATCCATTGGATTGGTTTTCGAAGTTTCAATTCAACCCCGCGAATTACACCATTAAATGCGCCTGTGTTCACTACAGTTCCGTCACATCCAAGAACAACAAGGCTGCTAAAATCATCCAATAACGCAGTTGTTGCATATTCAAAAATGCTACTAGAAATGTCATTACTGGAACCACTTTTAGGTGTAATTTGTCCCATGTACGTAGAACCCGGCTCCGATACAATTGAGTAATGCACTTCTACAATTGTTCTTTGGAACTTTTTGCCCTCAAGGGTTTCTGACATTAAAGTTTTGTCATACGGATGCCGTCCATCTAAATAAAGGACAGATAATATGTAACAATTTTCATTTGATTTTGAGGCCAAAGTTTTATAAATTCTAGATTTTCCCCTCAGTATATTATTTTTGTCTGTGACTAGGCTCGTATTTGATTCCGATATTAATCCCAAATCTTGCATAACACTCGACGCAATAGCAGCCGTGGCTCTGTTCGATACACCATATCTCTGACTGACAAGAACGGTATTATTAAGTTTTAAACACATTTGAGCTCGCCTTGTAAACGCGTGTTTTGGGTCCATCTTGTCTTCCTCTTCCTCCATCTCTACCTCCATCTCATCTTCTGCTTCATTTTCACTTGCATTCTTTACTAAGTAGCTTGAAGGAGAAGAAGATGCTTGTTTATTAGATCTATTAATATTCTTTCGCATTTGGCGTTTCTGGAGCCGCTTTGTTTCTGGAACATCAATATGTCCAATGTACATTTTTCTTTCAGTTCTTTGGTCAATAAGAAACGCCTGCTCTGTTGCAGGAACTTTATTTTCTTTCGGACAGATACACTCTTTAAAAGTTGCGCATTTGCAGGCAGATATGTTGAATAGTTTTTTTGCTTCTATTTTTAAGTTTTGGCAGAACGCCAAAATTAGTTTGCTGTCATTGTGCAATGTGTCAGCAGTGAACAGTTTTTCAGAAAAGATCCAAAATGCGTCAAAATTTCCTAAGTTTGATGCCGATGAGGCGGCAGCAGATATTAACCTATAATTCTAATTTTTTTGTGCTTCAAATTGTTTCTATTGAGCAAATTTTAAGCTTTACTCCTAACTTATAAACTGTATCTGGTATTACTAGTTAAGGATTCCAGGCTGTTGTGCCATGGTCTGAATGGCTTTAATCCATACGTTTCGATCGCAACTGCGGCGGTCATCTTCAGTGGGTGTCGTTGATTAATTTGGCGACTGATGCGAAATTTCGAACTGCTACATTGCTTTCATTCTTACATTGTATCTGGTATTATTTATTATTTTTTGTAATTTAGTCATTTTTTGTCCAATTTTCGGAACTTTAGGTCCTTTGAGGCGGATGAAGATATTGACCAAAAACTTTAAGATTTCTCAACCATATTAGTGATGGCAGTACACAACTTTTCCGCACTACCGCTAAACGATTCGGGAAATTTCGATTTTTTCGATTCGCCCTACTACCTATGGTTTGACCTTAAGCTTTTCAACTACTGTCGGCCCGGCTTAATCAGGTAACGGATAAATGAATACCCCCTTATACGAATAAAACATCTCAAACCCAATATTTCCCCATGCCTTAGACACAATGTTAAAGAACCCCGCTTAATCCAATAATATTTCTTGGAACCAACCAGACTCGTTTAAGCGGGGCGGACAGTATCTTCCTTTTTTTTTATTAAGTACTTATTGATTATGTTTGTTTGTTTGTTTTAAATGCGGCTGCGTATTGGTTACAAACCATTTGCAAAACTAATGCATTCCCGAAACTGGCAATCATTCTTTCATGCAGTACCACTGTCGTAGAAAGCCATTGCCTTGACAATTTTTAAGCAGTGTCCCCGCTAGATGGAGGCACCTGGGCTCTATTCAATGCAAAACTGCTCTAAGAATTTAACTATGCTAACTTCATGCCAACTGATTGACTATTGGTAGCTGAACCTTTACATCTTATTATACAAAACCTGAAAAGTGTCAAACTTTTTTAATCTTTAATGATAAAAATAATTGTACTTTAAATAAAACTACTTAAATACTACTGAAATAGAAGAGCAGCTAATAAATTTAATTACTAGATTGTAAACGTTTTAACAACTTACTTTTCCATTCAGGACAATATTCTGGCTGCCACAAAGAACAGACTGTCTACTGACTTTATTACCAGATGCCTGTAAAGATAAATGGGATTCCTTACTAAATTATTACTGAGAGAGACAGAACTTGCTAACTCAAACAGAAATTAATAAATATTAAAATTGCTTCTTTCATTGTAACTACCAAAATTTTTTTGTGGCAACCAAAGTTTCCTGTATTGGTAGCCACTGGTTATCAACGAAAAAATCTAGTATGCACCATTAAAATATCCCCAACAATATTACTCACTTATCGAAAAATAATAAAAATATCGAAAAATTTTCTGAAGCATTGCACTCAGGCCAGTCATTTCAATTTTATTTTTTCTTTAAGTAAGGGAAGGCAAAGTTGATGTACTCATTGTAAATTTTCCATAAAATAGCAAAAACCATGCTCACTTGCATGAAAATACCTTGATTTCCCAAAACCAGGGGTGCGGTAATTGTACCCTAAATGAGGGGCTTAACGGAACTCCTCGTAAAACAAAATCTGAATCACAACATGAAATTTGTGCTTTACAGGACAGTCTATATTTTTGAAGCATGTTTATATTCTGACTGGGCTCAGAAACAGCAACTATGGTCAGACACAATAAACAGACGTAGAAACCATCTGGGTGCCACATCTTCGGCACGTTAGCACTCTTAAAATAATAAGTATTGTCATTTCTGACTAAATTGACTGGAGCAGAAGTGTTATTTATTGCTTCAATAAGAATCAAAATATTTAATTTAATGAAATTTGGCTTAAACATCAATGCAAAGGAAACTTTCTCAATTTTCATTGAGGAGAGTATGCTCTCACAATAAAAAAACTTTCAACAGAAGCAATATCAATCATTCTGACAATAATAGCAAACAGTGTTAGTATTAACATGTTATGTATCTATGAGTATTTTAAGCAAACAGAAGAAGGCACAAAAAGCTAAGCAAAAAATCATCTAAAAATGACACTGATTAATTAAGTAGTTAAATACATCATTGGAAATGCAAAAAGAAGAAACTTTCAATATTGTTTCAGATACATAATGCACATAGACCCAAACAGTTTAGCAATGCTTACAGTTTCGATGTATTCTTGCTTATTATAAAATACATCCTCTAACTCCATTTCAAGCAATCGAGAGGCGAATTTTGATTTTAATGAGTCGCAAGATAATAACAATAGCCTTAAACTGAACTTTATAACTTCAAATCTTAAAGATTAATCTAAATAGCTTAACTTTTGACATAATATCAATCCATTATAAAATCAATCGTAACCAAACAATTACATTAGATTTCACTCAGTTCATTTGCGGCAAAGTGCAATCGAGAGATACATACTGTTGGTTTCTCCTCTCCGATATGCATCATCAACGTCTAAACACTACGAGATTTTCCGGTTTTTCCTCCCCCGGAAATAAGATAACCTTTTGAAGCGTCAGTACGAGAACAGGTTATAAGGGGCTCCTGTCCATTTTTCGAAATTGAAACTGTAAAGACGCAATACCAGATTATCTCCGATTTGTTAGGAAGTAGGGGGCTCTCCCCGAGAATTTTTCGATATTAGTATTAGGTTGGTGCGAATGAAATGTCGGATTCTTAAGTGATTGTATAAAACTGCATATCTTTCTTCAAAAGCTATCAATCAAAGTATGCTCCATTCGCTTCAATAAACTTCTCCCAACGAGATTTTAAAGCGTAGATGCCTGTCTTAAAAAATTTTTGGTCTTTAGAATTAATAAACTCTGATATCGAGTTTTTTAGACTGTCTTCATTTTCATAGTGTTTGCCCCTTAAAAACAGCTCTAAATGCTTGAAAAACTGAAAATCGGTCGGCGAGAGATCCGGTGAATATGGTGGATGCTGCAAAACTTCATATTCCAGTTCGTTCAGTTTCGCAATTGTTTTGTGTGTCGGCAGAATTCATATCGGCAATAAACTCAAAAGAAATAACAAAAGGGAAGACCTTCGAGAAAACCTATTTTGCTGAAATGAGTCTCTGGCCTCATTCATACTACTATGAATGAGGTTATGCCAAAGACAAAAGTATAACGAAAACAGGGAGACAAACGTCCGCATGTAAAGAGAATCCGACATTTCATACGCACCAACCTAATAGTTCTAAAAACGCAATTTTAGACAATCTTCGGCGATCCTAAGGGAAAGTGAGATCGGGGCCCATCCTAGGAACTGTTTTCGAATTTGTGATCTTAAAAATGCATTTTGGACGATCCTCAGCAATCTTAAGCCCTGTTCACACTACCAAACTCAACCTCAAAGAGAGAGAGAGACGTTCGGAGTTCTCACAAAGAAATTATCTCGCAACTTGTCCAAAAAACAAAATTTAGTTCCAGAAAGCTCCGGAAATTTTCGAAATTGAAATTCAGGAATCGAAGTTTTAGACAGACAATGTTAAATGATGGCGACGTTGTGATTTTCAAGGGTTTGGGTGATATGCTCTGCTGGAAGCTTTACGAAATTGAAACCTTAAATGCCTATAGTTGTAAGCCATGATGGAAACAATGTGGTTATGAACATTGGCGGGTCCTTGCGGGGCTTTGGGGAAAAATATTTGCTGGGCCCTCAATTAAAAACAAAAATGATTATACTAATCAAAAGAGTGTCTGTCAAAATAGCGATGTCATATCCCCCTTCCCCTTTCTGCTCCTTAGCAAATATTGGAAAAAAAAAATCCATTCTAATTTGAAATTGTTTTCCCTTTGTTTTAACTTTGAAATTATAAATGGAACAAAAGCTTTTTGATTAGCTAGATAATATTCGGTTTAAAAAGAAATAATCATGATACATTCACTGAGGCACCAACATATTAACGTTTCTAATTTCGTAAAAAAAATAACATAATAACCACAGCTAAGTTGAGAAAAGCTGAAATATGACATAAAGAGAAAAATAAATAAAATCAGAGGGTACCCACGAGAGGAAAAAAAAACGGGTGAGAAAATTAGAGTGAGATTTTAAAAAATTAAGAAGGAATAAACAAAAAAAAAATCTTGACTCCACAAGTTATTACGATTCAATTTTACAAACATGAGAAAATTACGAGAAAATCTCGCACCGAAATTTGTTTTTGTGTGTGTGTGAGGTTTCTTTTAAAAGTGAGAGATTCTCGCGATCACACGCACTATTGAGAAATCTTGAAAATGCAGTGAGCGGAATTTAAAGTATTGCAATGAATAGTCACACTAGCAGTTTCAAGTATTTGAATGTAAAACGAACCCAAACTAAAACTTTATCCAAAGAATCAGGAGGCAAGGTATTTAAAAAATAAAGTGAAAGAAAAAAAAAAGATTTAAGCTATCATTGAAAAGTATCTCTCCAGTCTCAAATGTTAAAAGTTTCTTAAACACTTGTATTTCAAACATATAAAATATCAGGCTGGAACATTTGAATATTGCACTATGGAAAATCAAAGCACTTATTTGAAATGGTTTTAAAAGAGGAAAAGTTGGGGAGGATTATCTGCAACATTTTTAATTAATGATTTAAAACATCAAAAGAAGGTAGGGAAGTAGTCAAAGAAGGTGAAGGGAGGGAGATTCCCGGATCTTAGCCCTTCAATTTACGCCGCAAAAAGTAGAGTAGAAGCGCATTTTTGAAATTGCAATTTTCAATGAATTCTGCGGCGGAATTCTCGAACCTCCCCTTTTGCATATCAAAGATGACCTGCAACTGCATAATTAGGACTTCAATTTCAAAAAGTCTCGAAGAAATAGCATCCAACAAACCCTCAGGAAACGCCCCCTATTTTTAGAGCTACAGCTTCGAAAAAAAATCTGCGAGATTGCCCCTGAATCCCTTTCCCCTTAGCATAATCAGAGATGATCTACAATTGAGTATTTATAATTTAGATTTTTAAAAAATGTCGGGGGAGCACTACGGAGTCTTTTCTCCTCCTATGCTACCAAAGATCGTGTAGAATGCATTCTTGAACACTGAAAATTTAAAAACTTCCGGGGGCGGGCTCCTAAATCTCTTTCAACCCTTAACATCACCAAAGAACGTCTAAAACTACGTTTATAGAGCTAAAATTGCAAAAAAATTCCAGAGGAGAGATCCCGATCCTCTTCTCCATAATATGATCAAAGATAACGTTTTTAAAGAGTCTATTTTTTTTTATAAACAACCTTTCAAAGATTCAATTTCCAATTATTGACAATAGAATGCTCTCGAACCTCTTCACCCTTTAACATAACCAAGAGTCACACAAAATGCATTCTAATTACAAATTGAACATCTTTCAGGGGCAGCTTCTTCAATCTCTTTTCCCTTTAAAATCGGCAAAGGTTACTTAAATTTGCGTTTCATGGTAACAATTTCGAAAAATTAGAGGAGGAGAGCCCACAAATTCCTCTAACACAATCTGAGATAATAATTGCTCTTTTAAATATTTTATTTCAAAATATGGGGGAGAGTGCCCTTGAACCTAGACAAAAATATCTAAAACCAGGTAGCACAAAAAAACGTTTAAACGTTTTATAAACGCTTTTAATTGGTTGTTACAACGTTGATAACCATTTTACAACCTTTAAAAAACGAAGTGTGCTACTTGGGAATGCATTTTCATGATTGCAAACTCAAAAATATTTCCAGAGGAAAAACCCCCGGGCATGATTTGTGAGAAGTAGTACAACTACGATTAGATTCACATTGCTAATAATTACATGTAGGGGAATGTGGGGCAAAGTGAAATAGCAGGGCAAAGTGAAATGGTAAACTATTTTCAGTTTGCAGCACCACCTATTTAGCAACATTTTAGCAAAGTTCTTTTTTCACATATAGTTGATTCCTGTCAGGAAATAAGTATCTCCTAAAATTAACGAAAAAAAAATATACACGCGATTTTCAAAATTTGATACCTTTAGTGTAATATTTATGCTTTTTCAAAAATATTTCTTGTTATTATAAAATGATAACATTTTTGCAATTATCATTTAAGCCATTAATTGAGATCTACTGATGTCTAGTGCAGTCCTTATTTAGTTTATACTAGGCAGTTTTTGATTTTAAATATTCAATGTAATTTGTTAAGTGCACTTGGGGCTAAATGAATGGGGAAATGTGAAATAAATCATTTCGTTTACTTATACATTTATTTATTAAATCACGTACGTACTTCTTCATTTATTAATGTATTTACATTCTTTTACTTAATTATTTACTTATTTACTCATTCATGAACTTATTTTCTTATTCATTCTTGATTTTGCTCTCTTATTTATTTTTGCTCGCACATTACTTAATTCATTTATTTATTTATTCACTCATTCGTTTATTTTTCATTACTAATTATTGTTTTCGTTTAGTTTCACATTCATTTGAAAAAAATATTGCGGTTAATCTTCGAATAGAAAATTTTTCATAACAAACATATTTTGTTTTTCACTTTGCCCCATGATTTTTTGAGGTGAAAAATTTCCACCTTTTTTTTGAAGGTGCAAATAACTGCCAAATATGAAAAATAACATTTGAACAATGGTTTGTATTTCAAAATACATTTTTCCTTCTTTATGTACACTGACTTTTAGAACTCGTTTCGATTTGTTCATTTTGAAAGAGGTACATATCTTAACTATTTCACTTTGGCCCACCATTCCCTTTACTTGTGACTCTCTCTCATGCGGACCAGAAGATACAATTTTTGCTTTCTGTTTTTTCCTCCCTCTTCTCACTCTGCAAGTAGAAGGATAAATTTTTTAAAAGGTTAAAAGACCATAAATTGACAGCAATAATAATACAGGTCGGCGCTGGGCTGGCGTCGACTGGAAAACTGCCTCGGGCCTGCGAGCCGCCGCGATGAGTATAATCTCTTCGGAATTTTCTTAAAAACACTTTGATTCACTTTCATTTCCTTTTGAAAACATTAGCCGACAACAAGGATATATTACTTAAATCTATACTTCCTGCATAAGCATAATGATGTACTATCACACACGAGCAGGTGCCATACATTTTTAGCTGCTAGTCGCAAGATAAGGTCGTGTTTCTTGGATAAGTTTGGGCCGATGGTTTATGCCTTACTTAGAATGATAATTTCGAATATATTTTGAACGCAAGCCGAAGTAGATTACTTGGTACACTCCAAAAAAGCTGAATAGTCAATGACGCATGGTGGGGTGGGGGGGTTATGCGAGCTGATTTTTCTTCTCCCGTAATACCTGTATTTTTTAAAAAATGTAAAAATGTTTATTTATTTTGAAATTTTGGGGCTATATTAATAGGTTCTAAACCGTTTATTGATTAAATAGCTTTTCTCTAAAAAAGATCGGGACACGACCTCAAAAATCTGGGACAAATGACTTGCATTAAACTGCCTCCTTTTCAATTCAACTTAACTTTTCTTTTTCATAAAAATAATGGCCATGAAATGGGAAAAACTCTTTTCTCAGCAAGTTCTTAATGTTAAACACTTAAAATCGAACAGCATTCCATTTTTCAATCGATTTTTTTTTTTAGCTTAGAAAATCCCTTTACTTTTGAAATTAGGGAAACAGTTGCTCCCCATGCCCTCCAATACGAGCAGCTTACGCGTCATACAGTGGATAAAATTCATTGAAATTTTAAAAAAAAGCAGCATACTAAAAAATGTGTAAGGTTATTATGTTAATCGGTGTAATGTTGCATAAGTTCTGGAGAAAAGTTGGGCCTATTTACAGAAAACTGGAGGAAGCTTACACGATAGCCAGTGTAAAATCGGCATCTTTGAAGCCCTCCCCCCCCCCATTGTTTAAGTGAACAAATTCTTGCTAATTAATGTTAGACACTTAAGAGGGATGTTCCTGATGCCAAATACAGTAAGAAATAAGTACTAAGATTAAATTAAGAATTCAAAAAAACCCCGACCCTGATTGCCGACCTCAAATTGAAACCAACTTTACTGGTCAGAAAAAGGCATTTAAATTTAAATATGTTTAATTCTTTTCGAGAGGACATAGTAATCACGGAAAAGGAAAGATAATCTTTACTAGTAAAATTTGCTCGTAGTAAAAGTAGAATAAAGAGGGAAAATTGAAAATCCTTTTAAAATCCTTATACTAAAATCAATTACAAGCAGGGCCGGCCTTAACAAATGCGGGGCTTGATTGGAAAATTCTGGCGGGGTTTTTTATACAGAACAATTACATTTAATTTGAAGCTTACAAGAATAAAATTATTTTTTTGTGAAAAGAAAACCAACCAACCACTGCACGTGGTTCAACAGGTTGGATGGAGCTCTAAAGAGAGCGCTTTTTTATCCAGACCAGGAGCCGAACACCCCTGATCCAGTACCCTCACGGGTGTTGATTTGGAACGAAATCGTGAAGAACTTTGTGACCACGAACACATATAACGTTCCCCAGTCCCCAAAAGCGAACACGATGGATCTTCGAACGGCTGGAATCGAACAACGGACCTTCCATTTACGGACCCGAAAATTTACCGATCAGGTCATCACATTACAACCTTATACACTCAGACACATTGAAAATAGCGACCCAAGAAGAAATCATCGGATTGAAATGAAATTTAATACACATAATGATACAGATGAGAGATTCACTTGATCTCAAAATCAAGACAATTGAACGAATACAGGGTGTGCAAGGACACAAATACAGAGCAACTTCAATAGCGCGTTGGAACACCTCTAGCTGCAATATATGCCGCCACACGGTCCGGCATTGAGTTGATTAGATGGCTGATGTTGTCCTGAGGCAGATGGGCCCACAAATTTGTAACAGCCAGCTCCAAATCACGTACAGAGTGACACGATGGCATCTGGCGTTTCAGCTGATCCCACACTTGCTCTGTAGGGGATAAGTCGGGGTAGCGGGCCGGCCATGGAAGAGTCTGAAAATGACGTAGGAAGTCTTGAGTAACTCTTGCTGTATGCGGACGAGCATTATCTTGCTGGAAAATTGCCCTGGGAGACCATTTAGGAAAGGTCCTACATGGGGTCGAAGAATATTATCAACGTACCGTTGGCCGGTTAAGTTTCCACGCATCACAATTAGATTGGACCGGCTATCATAGGATATGGCCCCCCAGACCATTACACCAGCTGTGCGGGCAATGTGACGTAGAACAGTGTGGGAGGAATTGTACCGCTCAGCTGGGCGCCTCCACACCGGTATACGGCTAGATCAATGTGGAATATCACAGATTGGCAAAAAGTTGTGTTTAGTAATGAGTCTCGGTTTGTTTTAGGGACTGATGATAACCGTATACCGGTGTGGAGGCGCCCAGCTGAGCGGTACAATTCCTCCCACACTGTTCTACGTCACATTGCCCGCACAGCTGGTGTAATGGTCTGGGGGGCCATATCCTATGATAGCCGGTCCAATCTAATTGTGATGCGTGGAAACTTAACCGGCCAACGGTACGTTGATAATATTCTTCGACCCCATGTAGGACCTTTCCTAAATGGTCTCCCAGGGCAATTTTCCAGCAAGATAATGCTCGTCCGCATACAGCAAGAGTTACTCAAGACTTCCTACGTCATTTTCAGACTCTTCCATGGCCGGCCCGCTACCCCGACTTATCCCCTACAGAGCAAGTGTGGGATCAGCTGAAACGCCAGATGCCATCGTGTCACTCTGTACGTGATTTGGAACAGGCTGTTACAAATTTGTGGGCCCATCTGCCTCAGGACAACAACAGCCGTCTAATCAACTCAATGCCGGACCGTGTGGCGGCATGTATTGCAGCTAGAGGTGGTCCAACGCGCTATTGAAGTTGCTCTGTATTTGTGTCCTTGCACACCCTGTATTCGTTCAATTGTCTTGATTTTGAGATCAAGTGAATCTCTCATCTGTATCATTATGTGCATTAAATTTCATTTCAATCCGATGCTTTCTTCTTGGGTCGCTATTTTCAATGTGTCTGAGTGTATATACACATACAAGATGGCAAAATTCGTGCTTGCTCTGGAGCCGCCCCTGCTCTGCAATGCATTACGTAGCAAACTGGAAACCATTTGGCTCAGTTGATTACTAAGAGCGCCATGCTAGTGTTGCAAAGATAGTGAGTTCGAATGTCTTCTCCAAGCAGGCAGAAAAGTAGTTTTCGTATAATTAATTTTCTTTAGCCGAATTTCCATCCAAATTTGTGTGATTTATTTTTTTTAACTCATTAAGAGCAGGATTCTAAACTACTGTTGTGCTGTTGCATTGAAAACAAAAAATAAGCAAAATAAAAACCGTTTATTTTAACATGGTAAATCGCAGTCAAATATATATTATTTCTCAATTTTTTTTTTTCTTTGAGTAAGCCATAACTCCCTTAATACGTCATCAAGCTACAAAAGAAGCCTACAGGTTTCTTTTGACTAAACTTTTCCTCGCTATCAGCGAAAAATAAACAAACAAGTCACATTTTGCTGTTCAAAAAATTTTTTTCAAGTAGTAGTTTTTGAATTCCTACAAGTCGAGAACGAATGCTCCGCACAAAGCACGAGTTGTATAAAAAATCGCAAAAAAGAAAAAAAAAAGGGGGGGGGGAATAAACAACATCTTTATCACGCAAAGTTTTTTATTTGAATTTAGTAGTAATAAGTAAAGAACAGTTTGGGAACAATCCGTACTTTCCATTACTGAATTCTGAAATAAATGCTTTAAAAAAATCATATCTTTTCAAATCATTCAATCATTAAGAATTTTCCTTATAAAACCATTAATTTGAAAAATTACTGGCATCCAATATTCTGAGTGAATGCGTTGCTTGAAATTAATAGCTAAAGTAATATTGCTCTCGGATAATTGGATGGATATAGTTAAGAAACGATATCTGAAATAATTCAGATATCGTGCTAAAAAAATGAGAGAAAGAATAATTTAATGCTGCAAAATAGATGGCTGTCCAATAGGCACGTTTGCTTGTGAAAGAAACTCTTTTTTTCCTTCCTTCCAGGGGTGCCCCCTCCTCCCCATTTTTCACAACCCTTTTGTGCGTTTTATCTTTATTTTACCCCTCTTTTCTATGTAATAATTTTTTTTAATATTATTTATTTATTGTTTTAAATATTATTTATTTTTTTTAATTATAACTGTTACTTTTTATGTATTATAATTTTTTTTAAAGTACCAATTATGCGCAGAACAGAATTGCTTTTTTTCCTTTCCAGACATTCCAAGCACACGCACAAACACAAAATAAATAAATAAATAATAATAAAGAAATATTTTTATTTAAAAAATCAGTAAATAATTTAAATTAAACAAATAAATAAATTAGTTTTACCCCCCCCCCTTATTTTGATGGCGCAACTTGCTCCATAATACCCGCTGTGAGCACCCCTGCTTTCTTCTCAAAAGAAATATCTAGCAGTGAAGTTCAAGTTTTTAAGACAACATGAGCAAAGTTCCTCACTGATAACAAAAGTGAAACTGGTTTTTAAGATGTATAAAAGAGCAACTTTCTTCAGAAATTGCTATTAAAAGCACTTCACAGAATTGAGGCATCAAGCTCTGTAAGTACCTTTATTAACTAGTCTAAGTTGAAGTAGTTTGCTGAACTTTTTTCAGTGTGGAACTTTCCATTACATAACTTCATTTCCGTGTCTTAGCCCTTCTATACTCCCCATTTAAACCCCACCCCACTTTATTTTTACTATCAATGATGCGATAGTTATTTTTCGCTTTAATACTGATTTAAGAAAGGAAGTCATTAAAAAATTTTACTTAATTTTAAATTATCACTTTTGATGGAGAGTACATTTTCTGTGTTACCTTAAAAGAAGATAATTAAAAAAAATACAGTACAGTAGAAAGACCCAGAAAAACGATTATTTTAAATTTTGCATCGGAATTTATAGTTTTGCTTTTAAAAGCATCAATTCCTGAACAAAAAATGCGTCCTGAATGTTAACCAATAGGGGTGCATCAACCTATTAAGTATTTCTATAGGCAGGGGTTTAGACCCAGAGGCCTTTTTCTTTTTTGAGCCATTTCACATCCTTTGAGATGAAACACTATCGTTAATCCGCATTTTCGGTATGGAATATATATTAAATTTAGGAATGGATGTCATTTCAAGAGGCCTTCTCTTTAAAGATTAATTACAACTTAGTTTGACTTTCTGAAATTAGTATCGTGGAATTGAAAAGAAAAAAAGGAAAAGCAAGCAACTTAAAGCTATTAAAGAGTTGAATTAAGTTGGAACCTCACCTTCTTCGAAAAGCTCTCAAATATTTTGAAATTCAGATTATGCGAATTGTATAGACGAGAAAAATTTCGCATTAAAACAATTTTCACTTTTTTAGGAGGATGTTTCCAATCTCCATTTCCTTCATTTTGCTGGCCGCACCTTTCCTATGCTACGCTGAAGATGTTTTTGCTCCTGGTAAGTTTCATTTATTATTATTATTATTATTATTATCACTTTGAAATTTTATTCGATACTTTTAAAGACTAAATTTTATACACACACAAAAACATTTTTAATTATTATACACACATGCAGGGGTGCCCACAGGGGGGAGGGGATTATGGCGCAAGTTGCGCCATCAAAATTTGGGGGGGGGGGATTTTTTAAAACTAATTTGTCTATTTATTTAAATTATTTATTCATTTATTTTTTTAAGTTAAATTATCTACTGATTTTTTTAAGTAAAAATTATTCATTAATGAATTTTTTTTAATTTGAGTGTCATTCCAATAAAATCAACAAATTTTCAGAAATTTTCGTGCGGCACCATTTTTGATTTTGATCATATTTGGTAGGTAATATGCACCAATATTCTGCACCTCCAAACTGTTTTATTTTTTTCTCGAAAAATTTTTATTCTCGAGATATAGCCATTTTTTTTGCTCCGCTGATGAGTAAAATTCGGCATTTTTGATCTTTTTTCTAAAAGCTCTGGAAAATTTATTTAAAATGGTAGAAAGACCAAACACAGCTTATTTTAATGCTAAATAAATGAACTTTGATTTGTGTATAAAAAAAAACGGTTTAAGTTAAGCCTAAACATAAATTTTCCCGGGTCAATTCGCGGTTATAAAAGTGCCGTTTTTGTCATTTTAAGCATGAAAAATATATAAAGGACTGACAGTGGGGGTCTAATTTTTTTTCCTCTTGCACCCAG
This sequence comes from Uloborus plumipes, assembly GCA_038373865.1. NCBI lineage: Eukaryota > Metazoa > Arthropoda > Arachnida > Araneae > Uloboridae > Uloborus > Uloborus plumipes. Next base: position 2,159 of record JAXGGA010016238.1, on the reverse strand, counting down.
TTATAGATACTAGAAGCACAGAAAAAAAACATTATACCAGTAGTCCTTCATTATGAAAAAATTGCTAGGTAGTAAGAATTTGCCAATACATGGAGCAAAAAGATATCACCTTGAACTTTAAAAGGAAACAAAAACCGTCTTATTATTCTTAGACATCAAAGAGATATAACCCTCTAAAAATCGAAAATTTATGCAAAAAAAATTTTTTTGGCATAAGTTGAAGCAATTATGAACATAACGTCTTTTTATTCAAGAACTGCCAGAGTAAAAATATGTATCATTAAATATACAATTCAAAATATATCGTAAAATGTCTGTAATTTATTTGTGACATAGATACATCTGAGAAAGTTGTACTTAAAACGTTTTTTAGTGTCTCTGTTACAAGATTTCTTTTAATTTGTAATGGATGTACAACTAAATATTATGAAGATAAACTCCAACAAATAATCAATTAGCAAAAATACCTTTTAGTTGCAGCTGTTTTGAAAAGGATGTAGAATTTTCGGTTTTTTGTAAAAAAATTTGTAATTTCATTCAAATGTAAATGTAAAACTAGAAACTTCTGAGCGACATGCAATTAAATTTTAAAACCAATTTTAATTGATGTGTGGACATTCGGATCACTGGTTTTAAGTACAACTTTTTCCGATGTGTCAACATTATAAATAAATTTCAAATATTTTACAATACATTTTGAATTATATATTTGATGATACATATTTTTAGAGTTCTTGCATGAAAAGACTTTATTTATGTTCATAATTGCTCAAACTTATGCCAAAAAAATCTTGCATGAATTTTCAATTTTCAGAGGGCCTTATTTCTTTGATGCCTGGGAATAACAAGACAGTTTTTGTTTCGTTTTAAAGGGCAATGTAACACCTTCTTCCTCCATGCATTTGCAAATTTTTACTAAGTGTTCCACAGGCTATTTTTGGGGAGTGAAAAGGGCCATTTTTCATTTTTTCTCAAATTTAAGGTATATTTTTCATAATAATCGCCTTACTTAGAAGGCTTATATCTCTTCAATGCCTAGGAATAACAAAACAGTTTTATTTCCTTTTAAAGTTCAATGTAATGCCTTCTTGCTCCATACATTTTCAAATTTTTACCACCTATTCCACAGGCCGTTTTTGGGGAGTGAAAAAGGATATTTTTGATTTTTTTCTCATAGTTTGAAAGCTTATATCTCTGTAATGCCTTGTAATACCAAGACAGTTTTTGTTTTATTTTAAAGGGCAATGTAACATCTTCTTACTCCATGCATTTATAAATTTTTACTACCTGTTCCACAGGCCTTTTTTCGAGAAGTGAAAAAAGCCAATTTTCACTTTTTCTCAAGTTTAAGCAATTTTTTCATAATGAAGGACTACTTGTATAATATTGTTTTTTTCTGTGCTTCTAGTATCTATAACTGGGTGCAAGAGGGAAAAAAATAGACCCCCACTGTCAGTCCATATTTTTTTTTATGCTTGAAATGACGAAAACTGCACTTTTTGAACCGCGAATTGACCTGGAAAAATTTATATTTAGGCTTAACTTAAACCGTTTCTTTTTATGCAAAAATCAAAGTTCATTCTTTTAGCTTTAAAATAAGCCGTGTTTGGTCTTTCTACCATTTTAAATAAATTTTCTAGAGCTCTTAGAAAAAAGTAAAAAAATGTTGAATTTTACTCATCAGCGGAGCAAAAAAATGGCTATATCTCGAGAATAAAATTTTTTCGAGAAAACAATAAAACAGTTTGAAGCAGGGTTGGGGTTTTGGAGAGGACAGGTGGGTTTTACTGTCCAAAACTGTCCAAAAGTGTCTTAAACTGTCCAAAAGTGTCTTAAACTGTCTAAAGCATGGCAAAATGGTTTTAAGCTGACTAATTTCTATTAGCTATAATATTGATAATGCATACATCTTAGTTTCTTAGTGTTAATTAGTTGTAATTAATTAAAATTTGTGAATATTTAATTATATTAGTAATTTTAATATACGTTAAAAAATGAACAATTTACTCATAACTCCACTGAATAAAAATTTCATAAAATAGGAATTAGTAGTACTGTCAAAAAAAGTCTTGAAGCAGATAATTTCAGCTCTATTTGTAACTCAAAATGTGTAAAACTGAAGTCTTTTGTGGTTTCTTTACAATAATGTTTTCAGTGAT